>PVJC01056023.1:0-10020 GCA_004026665.1 Murina feae
GAGGTGTCCCAGACTGCAAGAGGGCACAGGCCGGGCTGAGAGACCCCCACCCTCCGAGTGCACAAATTTTTGTGCACCAGGTCCCTAGTCTATAATAAAAGTTTAATAAGCTAATTAGACTGGCTAGCCTAACGTCCTTCTGGACGACCTTCCAGACAAAGCTGGGGCTGCAAGGGCCAAGGCAAGCCGCTGCAGCTGCGAGGTCTGAGCCCCTTGCATGAATTTCTTGCATCGGGCCTCTAGTCTATGTAATAAAAGCGTAATATGCTAAGCAGACCAGATGACCTTCTGGACAAAGCCCAGGCTTACGAAGGAAGCCGAGTCCTGGGTGCCATAGGGAAGCTGGTACCAGCAGCTGGGAGAGGTAGGCCTGCTCTTGCATGAATTTCGTGCATCGGGCTGCTAGTAACTGTATAAAAGAATGGCAAGGTCTCAGGCTCTGATGCACTTTACACGTTGGACATCTTCCTCCCGACAAAAGAACACAATAAGAGGGTAAGAGAAGGATTTTTTGTTTTGTTGTTTTTATTTTACTGATTTCAGAGAGGAAGGGAGAGGGAGAGATAGAAACATCAATGATGAGAGAGTATCATTGATTGGCTACCTCCTGCATGTGCACCCTGAGGACTGAGCCTATAACCCAGGCACCTGGCTTGATTGGGAATCGAACCATGACCTCCTGGTTCATAGGTCAACACTCCACCACTGAACAACACTGGCCGGGCAAATGATTGTTTTTTAATCTAAAGGTAGGTAGCATAGTTAAAACAGAAAGAACATGGAATCAGATAACCTAAATTCAAATCCTAACCTGATCATCACTTCAATCTTAGTTTCCTCACCTGTAAAAATACAGACGAAAATGATCACATAATCATAAGAATCAAATAAGTATAAAAGTATTTCTTAAACTGCATTTATGAAGGGGGAGCATATTTCTTATACATGACTCCAAATGCAACAAGGTTTACCAAAAGGTAGTAGCCATAGGAGACAGATTTCCACTCCATAAAACTTAGGCTATAATTTTAAATTCAGGGTTTATCAAACATGGAAAAACCTGAGTGTTCTCTTTTTTTAAATATAGTTTTATTGATTTCATAGAGGGAGAGGGGGAGAAACATCAATGATAAGAGAGAATCATTGATCAGCTGCCTCCTGCACATCCCTGACTTGGGGGATCAAGCCTGCAACCCAGGCATATGCCCTTGACCAGAATTGAACCTAAGACCCTTCAGTCCTCAGGCCAACATTCTATCCACTGAGCCAAACCAGCTACAGCCTAACAGACCTCTTGACAAAAATCCAGAAAAACATAGTAGGCTGACATACCATGTTCACAACAGTCATAAAGTCTAAGATGTGCTCTTACCCTCTCTGGAGAAGAAGCAAAAATTATGACATATACTATTAAATACATGTGAGATTACGTTTTCTGTATGCATGCAACTGAAAGGTGATTGCTGTATCTGAATCAATCTGTCCGTGTTCCCATAGGTTTGGTAGGAGAACTGAGTAAGACAGTACAACTCCCTTGCACAAAGCAGCTTTAAAAATGTCCCTTTTACTTTGCCACTTATAAACTTTGTCCATGTACACTCAATTTTCATTATGTGCTATTCATAGAGCAAAGATATCTGATTAAATAGGAAGAAAATATTGTTTGCTACACTATTGCTATTTTTAAAAGCAAGTAATCACTAGCACATTCAAAAAGATTCTGTTAAAAAAATTAAGTTCTACAACTTTACATGGAAACCATGTATTGAGTTAAAAAAAAAGGAAATGGAAAATACAGCATTGATAACTTTGTATTCATTCCTCCATTTATTCAAAAAACTAGTACTAACCACCTAGCATGTACTAATCGTTTGTAACTAAAGGTTTTTTTCTCTCTGTGAAGATTTTCAACCAGGTATGTTCTATAATTTGCAAAAAAAAATCTAACCTGGGTTCTGGCTATAGAAAGGTCCTCCATTCATCTGAGTCTGAAGGCTTGTTTGTGAGGTGATGGAAGGAGGGCGTCGATAGGGCAACGAGCCCCCTACTGTTGGGGGAGTATGGCGAGAGGCAGGTCTGTTCATGCTGTAGAACTGAACAGGATGACCTGGAAAAGGAAAGAACATAAATATGCCATTAAAAGAAAATTATCTCAGGCAATGAAATACTTCCGGTATCTTGAATCTTAATATGATGAAAATGAGAGTTTAGCTAATTATCTGACAAACAATGCAAGGTAACAGTTACTGCTCAGCTGACATACCAAAGTGAAAAAACAGGAGAGTAGAGTCATGATTAGGCTTGGAAAAGCTACATGTAAATAGATTATTAACACTTTAATTGCATCAAATTAATAATTGTAGAGGGTTTCAAAATAGTCATAATTAAAATTTATGTCTCACTTCCTCTACCCACATGCCCCCCCACTCCCACCCCCACCCAAATACACTAAAAATACTGAAAATTAAAACTCAATAAGAATGCCATTTGGGAAAACAAAAGAAAAAATGTTTGACACACACTTATTCCAAAATAACAGTAACTGTAAGGTAGCAAAAGCAATTAAAGGGAAACAAAATATTTCTAGCAAAAGGTCAATTGACATAATTAAATCAAACACATCTTTATTCAAAGACATCCATCTCTAAAACTAGATTATTGTTTTAAATTACAGTTTAAGAAATTTACAGTTATGAGAAAATACTAAAAGTGAATTAAAATATACCTTATTTTTAATAACATCCTTGAACCTATTTTTCAGCAATTTCCACTGTATTTTGATCTCTGAGAGCACTTCAATAACTAATGCCAACTGAAGACAGTCTTTCCTAATCATCCAATTTCCTCATGCAAACCAGTTCCTAAATTTTGTCTTCACTCCCTCTCAAAACCATTCAGCTGGGGCCTACTGGTCCAGACAGACAGACAAAGCACTCCAGCATCCCAGAGAGACCGCTCCAGCAGGCAGAAGGCAGAGAGGGCCCTGCCAGATACCTCAGTTGGTTCCAGTATCATCCCCACATACCAAGGTTACAGGTTCATCTCCAGTCAGGGCACATACAAGAAGCAACCAAGGAATGCATAAGTAAGTGGAAAAGCAAATCGACGTTTCTCTCACTCTCCCCCCTCCCTCTCTCTAAAAATAAAATGGGGGGGGGGGAAGGGAGAGAGAAGAGAGAGAAGTGGAGGGAGAAAAGGGAGAGAAGGAGTGAACTATAGGGGAAGAAAAGAGGAGGGAAGGAGAGAGGATAAGGGGAAAAGAAAGAGGGGAAAGGAAATGAAAAAGGATAAGAAGGGAAAGTGAAAGGAGAAAAGAAAAACACATTTTTTGATGTTATCGGGTAACTGTAAAATGGTTTTACATGACAAAATAGGTCTTCAGGAACTCCATGAATTTATCAAACCTGGACGCATGGACTCGTATAAAGACTATCATAAGAGCACTCAAGATTTGCTGTAACTTGTCTTTTTGCACTGGGAGCAGCTCTCCTGCCATACCTCTCATCCCTTGAAAAAGTACACCTGTGCCAAGTGGTCTCCACCCCCTTTTTGGTCGGGAGGACCTCTCAGCTGCTGAGCTGGTCACTGTCTACAGTGGTGCCTAACTGGACACTGCCAGGTGAGAGCCTCAGCAGCCTGGCAGCCCTTTGCCCAACCTCACTTATTTCTAGCCGCAGCTTCTAAACCAGCACCATTTCAAGAGACACTGAGAGAGCAGCAAGGTTCATTGGGCCCAGGGCTGCCACAGGAGGGTGGCAGGCTGTGGGGTTGGAGCTGGGGCTGGGTTATGGAGCCTCATCACTGGTTCTGCCAGGAAACAACAGCGCTTCTCCTGCACTCTGGGCTGTACCCTCTCAGAGGCCAGAGGGCTCTTTGCCTAATGGGCCTTTCTCATCCTCTTTGCCATGGGAAGGGGCTGTCTCCACCTGCCATAGTTCTTTCTCCTCTGTCTGGTCTGCCCTGTATGTTCCTCTTCCTAGACTCCCGGGCAGCCTGTAGAAAAGTGGCTGGCTCAGGGTTTAACAGAGGGAACACAAATACCATCCTATCTAATAAAAGAGTAATATGCAAATTGACCATCACAAGATGGTTATGCCCATGTGGTCAAAGATGGCTGCCACAAGATGGCCAGTAGGGGAGGGCAGTTGGGAGGGACCCAGCCCTGTAGGGGAGGAGAGTTGGGGGGGACCCAGACCTGCAGGGGAGGAGAGTTGGGGGGGACCCAGGCCTGTAGGGGAGGAGAGTTGGGGGGGACCCAGACCTGCAGGGGAGGGCAGTTGGGGGGGACCCAGGCCTGCAGGGGAGGACAGTTGGGGGGGACCACCCAGGCAGGGGGAGGGCAGTTAGGGGCAATCAGGCCAGCACAAGAGCAGTTAGGTGTTGATCAGGCTGGCAGGGGAGTGGTTAGGGGCAATCGGTAGGCGAGAGGTTGGGAGCCAGCAGTCCTGGATTGTGAAAGGGATGTCTGACTGCCCATTAGGCCTAAACAGGCAATCAGACATCCCTCAAGGGGTCCCAGACTGGAAAGGGTGCAGATTGGGCTGAGGGACACCAACCCCACCCCCACTCTGTGCACAAATTTCATGCACCGGGCCTCTAGTCTAATCTAATAAAAGACTAATATGCAAATCGGTGTCACTCTGCTACACCTCAGCCACGCCCACCAGCCAATCAGAGGGATTATATGCAAATTAACCCAGCCAAGATGTTCAGCCGGCAGCCACAGAGCTGGAACAAGCATAAGGCTTGCCTCGACGATGGAGGAAGCTAAAGTTCCCACCTGCCTTGGCCACCAGTGGCCTCTGTTCAAGGCAACAAAGTTTCAATTATAGAAGATAAATAAATCCCAGATACCTGCTTCCAGACGGCTTGGGCTCAAGGACGCACTGGGAGCCTGGGTTGTCAGGGGAAACCCAATCTGGGCTCCAGTTAAAACAACAAAGTTTCAATTATAGAAGATAAATAAAACCCAGATATCGGCTAACAGCCAGCCTCGCTGGGAGTTTGGGTGGCTGGGGGCCTTGGCCAGCCTGCAAACAGCTATCAGCCCCTCACCCAGGCTGGCCAGGCACCCCAGTGGGAACCCCACCCTGATCCAGGACACCCTTCAGAGCAAACCAGCCGGCCTCAACCATGCACCAGGCCTCCATCCTATCTAATAAAAGAGTAACATGCAAATTAGGTGTCACTGTGACAAAGATGGCTGCTCCCATAGCCACAAGCTAGCTGTCCCCATAGCCACAAGATGGCTTCCCCCATAGCCACATCCTATTTAATAAAAGAGTAATATGCAAATTAGGCATCACTCCATGACAAATATGGCTGCTCCCATAGCCACAAGATAGCTGTCCCCATGGCCACAAGATGGCGGCACCCACAGCCACATTCTATCTAATAAAAGAGTAATATGCAAATTAGGCATCACTCCATTAACAAAGATGGCCACCCCCATGGCCACAAGATGGCGGGGCCCATAGGCACAAGATGGCCACCTACATGGACACAAGATGGAGGTGACCAGTCCTGCTCAGCTCCACCACTGAAGTGGTCTGGCCTGCTAGCCAGGAAGGTGATGGGTAAGGTGGGGGGGGGGTCTGAGGTGTGGAACAGGCAATCAGAGGGTGCTGGAGGTCCTCTGCCCAGGCCAGAGGCCTTCGCCAGAGGCCTCAGGCATGGACAAGGGTGGAGCTGGTGATCAGAGGGGGCAGGAGCAGAGCCAGTGATCAGAGGGGTATGAGGATGCTCTACCCAGGCATAAGGTCTGGGCCAGAAGCCTCAGGTCTAGGCAGGGGCAAGGCTGGAGATTGCAGGGACCTGGGCTCTGCAGAGCCAGCAATCACAGGGACAGGGGCAGGGCCTGCGATCACAGGGGTCTGGGCACCAGTGGAGCTGGCAAAGAAGGGGTCCGGGGGTCCCTTGCTCAGACCTGCAGACTTGGCCAGAGGCTACCAGTGGGGCAAGGGCAGACCAGGTGATGGCAGGGGGCAGGATCAGAGCCGGTGATCGCAGAGCCCTGGGCTGTGTGAAGCCAACGATCAGAGGGGTTTGGGGCTCCCCTGCCCAGGCCTGCATCCTCGGCCAGAGCTTACAGGCCTGGGCAGGGGTGGACCTGGGATTGGAGGGGCGGGGGTAGAGCCAGTGATCGGAGTGAACTACGGAAGAAACACCTTTTCTTATCACTCATTGGCTAAGCTCCCTGTATGCCCTGGTAATATTCTTAGTAACTTGGGTAATAAGAATCCAAAAAGGCGATCTACGGTTTTTCCACCACACTCCCGGAGAAAAAAAATGAAGGTCTGCTGGAGGGCTAAGAAATGTCATATCCTGCCCTAGTCAGTTTGGATCAGTGCATAGTGCCTGAGCCTGCTGACTTCAGGGTCTGAGTTCAATTCTGACCAAGGGCATGTACCTCGGTTGCAGGCTCCTCCTTGGTTGGGGCCCAGGTCAGGGCTCATGCAGGAGGCAACCAAAGTGTTCCTCTCACTTTGATGTTTCTGTTTTTCCCTTTTCTTCCACATTCTCTAATAATCAATGGAAACATATCCTCAGGTGAGGATAAAAAGAAAGAAAAAAAGAAAGGTCATATCCTATGAAAGACACATTTTGAAAATGCCTAAAGAAAGTTTCATTTTTTCATGGTGAAGGGGCTGGAGTCTGTGTTGATGAAAACACCTTGATGGCTGCAGTGACTGGCAGTGGCTACAGCAGCGGGGTGATGGGGCTGGTGGCTTCCCCTGATCAGCCTGGTCACCTCCCACAAAGGGAGGCCAGGCTGTTGGTCAGGCCCACTCCCCAAGGGGATCAGGAAGCAGGCCTAAGCCATCAGGACACCCACTGTGGGCTCCAAATATGTGAAAGGGTGCAGGTTGGGCTGAGGACCCCCCCCCCGCACGAATTTTGTGCACTGGGCCCCTAGTCCTATCTAATAAAAGGGTAATATGCAAATTGACCCTAACAGCAGAACCACTGGGAATGACTGGTCACTATGACACACACTGACCACCAGGGGGCAGATGCTCAATGCAGAAGCTGCCCCCGTTGGTCAGTGCACTCCCACAGGGGGAGCTCTACTCAGCCACAAGCCAGGCTGATGGCTGCCAGTACAGCAGTGGTGGTGGAAGCAGCTCCTGCCTCCTCAGCAGAGCTAAAGATATCCAACCACAGCGTAGGCCTGCTCCCCGCTGGCAAGTGTACATCCACCGAGGGCCCACGAGCTGCCAGAGGGATGTCTGACTGCCAGCTTAGGCCTGATCACCTGGGGAGTGGGCCTAAACCAGCAGGTGGACATCTCCCGAGGGGTCCCAGATTGTGAGAGGGCACAGGCCGGGCTGAAGAACTCCCCCCCGCCGAGTGTACAAATTTTTGTGCACTAGGCCTCTAGTCTACACTAATAAAAGAGTAATATGCTAATTGGCATCACTCCACTATACCCTAAGCCATGCCCACCAGCCAATCAGAGAGACTATATGCAAATTAACTCAACCAAGATGGCGCTGGCAGCCACAGAGATAGAGCAAGCAGGAGGGTTGGTTGCCCTGGCGATGGAGGAAGCCAAGCTCCCCGCCTGTCTTGGCCAGCTGTGGCGTCTGCTCAAGGCAACAAAATTTCAATTACAGAAGGTAAATAAATCCCAGATACCTGCTTCCAGCCAGCCTCGCTGGGAGCTTGGGTTGCTGGCAGCATGGTCAGCCTGTAAATAGCCATCAGCTCCTCACTCAGGATGGCTCCACCCTCATGGCGTGAGGGTCCCCACAGGGGGGCTTGGCCAGCCTACAAACAACCATCAGCCTCTCACCTACGCTGGTCAGGCACCCCAGTGGTGACCCCCCACTCTGAAGGGGCTGTGGCCAGCCTGCAAATGGCCATCAGCCCCTCACCCAGGCTGGCCAGACACCCCAGCAGGACCCCCTCCCTGAAGTGGATATGGCCAGACTGAAAACGGCCCTCAGCCCCTCACCCAGGCTGGCAAGGCATCCCTGCGGGAACCCCACCCTGATCCGGGACACCCTTCAGGGCAAACCAGCCAGCTCCCACCCATGCAACAGGCCTCTATCCTATATAATAAAAGAGTAATTATGCAAATTGACCTTGACAGCAGAACAACTGGGCATGACTGGTCACTATGACACACACACACACTGACCACCAGGGGCCAGATGCTTAATGCAAGAGCTGCCCCCTGGTGGTCAGTGTGCTTCCAGAGGAGGAGCTCTGCTCAGCCACAAGCCAGGCTGATGGCTGCCAGTACAGTGGTGGTGGTGGGAGCCTCTCCTGCCTCCTCAGCAGCGCTAAGGATATCCGACTGCAGCTTGGGCCTGCTCCCCGCTGGCAAGTGGACATCCCCCAAGGGCTCCCAGGCTGACAGAGGGATGTCTGACTGCCAGCTTAGGCCCGATCGCCCGGGGAGCGGGCCTAGGCCAGCAGGTGGATATTCCCCAAGGGGTCCCAGACTGAGAGGGCACAGGCCGGGCTGAGAGACCCCCCCGCCCCCGAGTGCACAAATTTTTGTGCACCAGGCCTCTAATATTAATAATAATTTTTAAAAAGATTTGCTATGCCACTTTTTACACATGACAGTATTGAAATCTAAAAGTCAATGCTATTGTATAAAATTCTTGAGTGTGAAAGCTTAAACATAATCCACTGTCAACTTACTGCAGCTATGATAAAAAATAAAAAAATTATTATTTAAAAGGTACATTCCACCCTAACCGATTTGACTTAGTGAATAGAGCATTGACCTTTGGACTGATGGGTTCCAGGTTTGATTCCAGTTAAGAGCATGTACCTTGGTTGCAGGAACATCCCCAGTAGTGGGTATGCAGGAGGCAGCTGATCAATATTTCTCTCTCATTGATGTTTCTCACTCTCTACTCCTCTCCCTTTCTCTCTGTAAAAAATCAATAAAATATAGTTTTTAAAAAAGGTACATTCTGTCATTGGAATCACCAGCTACAAATACATTATTGGCACTTTAGTAGTTAATATGGAACAAACTAAAATGAGCCTAGGATCAAATTAAACACACCTGATAATTCACACCATTATAAAGTTTGTATAGTTAGATCCAGTCTGAAGTCTCAATTGTGATAAGTTCCCCATGACTCAGAGACACTAAATGAAAGAGACCATGCATACCATTAATAAGGCATTTACTTTCCTTTGGGTTGAAATCCAAAACAAAACTACAGTAGTGACCATAATCCTAACTATAAAACCTAAAATGACCTCTAGAAGAAAACAGGACAAAATCTTTATGACCATATGCAAGGTAAAGAGTTTGTAAATATGAAACAAAAGCACAATCCACAAAAGAAACAGAATGAAGTGAAAACCTAAGCTCACACAAAAACCTGTGTGTAAATGTTTATGGCAGTTTTAGTCATCATCACCCCAAACAGGAAATAATCCAAATGTCCCTCAAATGGGAAGGGGATAAACAAATTGTGTGCATCCATACAGAACACTACTCTGTAATAAAAAGGAACAAAATATGAAACATGCAACAACATGGATAAATATCAAATGCAATGTGCCAAAAAGCCAGACACCAAAAGGCTATATAGCATATGCTTCCATTTACATGATATTCTTACAATGGCAATACTTTAGAGACAAAACAAACAAACAAAAATCAGATCACCTGGTTGTCAGGGGTTTGGAGTGAAAGTGAAGGATTGACTGCACAAGGGCATGGAGGAAATCAGAAGGTGACAAGACTGTTTCTACATCTGACAGTAGTTGTGGTGATATCACTGCATACAATTTAAAAACTCGCAGAAATACACATTAAGGAGGATAAATTTTACTGTACATAAACTATCTAAACTAATAAAAGCGAAATAGTAAAATTAACCGTTTCTCCGAGACAGGGTAAGCCACGCCCACCAGCCAATCAGAGTGGCTGTATGCAAATTAGCCCAGGCAAGATGGCGGCCGGGAGCCTTGGAGAGAGCGCCGGGTGAATCATGGAAACCAGCGGGCAGCAGAGTGGGCTGGGCAGGTGGTGGCTGATGCCTT
>PVJC01056024.1:0-10024 GCA_004026665.1 Murina feae
TGCTGCAATACTTCCACTGGCCTCAGAAAATGGACTTAATATATAAAATTATTTTGAGAAATGTGGCCCCACTTTATGAAATCTTATATCTTTTGCTAAATGCATTTAGAATCAATGTTATTCATTTGCTCACCTCCAAAACAGTAAGAATGTTTTATAAAAGTAATCTATTACTTAAGTGTATTTGTATGGTGTTTGGGTAACAAACTGTTAATAAGTAAAAATAAAAGAAAATTCAAAACTGATGTGCAGTCTTTCATTTAAACAGAACATTTGAGATGGTTAATATTTCCTGACACAGGTCTATATAACAAATGAGAAAGAAGCATACTTTTTTCTTAGTTACTTTCTACTTTGAGTTAAAAGAAATGATTCAGGAATCTATTTATTTAGAACTTATAGAAAACTGAGGGCTTAGCAAATGCCAGGAACAAAGCTATGAGCAGGATTATTGCACATCATACATTTTGAAATAAGAAATAATAATTCAAAGTAGGATATATTAATATTCCTTTCCTGATGGGAAAAATTATGTATAGACACTCGTAGCTGGGATTCCTTCATCTTAATAAGCATTCTGTTATACAGTGCTTCATGAATATTTAAAAGCTACATTTTTTATCTCCTTGGCAATTAGAGCTTGATCAAAATTTTTAATATAGACTATCTAACTTTCAAAAGAACAATATGTGTATGAAGGCTGACCAACTATCACCTCTTCACTTAGGGAAGGTTGGTCAAAATTATGGTGATTGACAGCTATAAGGTGCATACCTAACAGAAATGTTAAACACAAAGTAAATTCTGTCAACATAAGTGATTGGTTCTTTAAATGGCAGAACAGTTTAAGAATGACATCCTGAATCAATTCTTAACTAATTGGAAAATTAATTAGCGCCTGTCATTTTAACCCTGAGTATTTTTAAGGTTGAGTTTGATTATAGTTAACTACCTGCCTGCAAGAAGCCAGTTTGTAAATTCAATGAAACTGTTGCCTCAATTTTTCACAAGTTAAGATATCATTCTTCATGGTCTTGCTGTATGTTAATGCTTAAAAATTCATCAACCCACTAATGTCCATCAATGATTAGCACATTAGAAAACTGTGTCATGTTTAATATATCTCCTTCATTATATGCCTTGTAAATTTAGCTATTGCTGCTCTTTACATTAGGTCCTACTAAGACCTTAATAAGGTATGTTTATGTTTACTCTTTCCCTTAAGGTTAAATGTTGAGGGTTTTTTTTAATGAATATAATAAAGAACCAAAAAAGAAAAACATAATAACAGGTACATAAACATAAAAATTAATAATGAATTGCTTAGTAGACATGGTCAGTCCATCTGTTATTATTATAGTTCCTGTAGCAAAGTCCAGAAGTAATTTTATCAGAAAAAAAAAAAAAAGTCAACATTTACTGAGCATTTTCTAGCTCTGTGCTGGGCACTTATACAATATGTGGTTAACCTTTAATTTATTTTTATAAAGTGTATATTATCATTTTCATCCTGCAGATAAGGAATAGAGAATGAAAAAAGCTAAGTTACTTGTTAAAGGCCACAAAGCCAATGGGGTGTTAAATTACATTCAAGCTTACTAAACCTGTGTTCTTTCCACAGCACCTTATTCTCTCTTATCAATAGATGAAATATGAGGACAGACAAATTCACAAATATGGAAACAAAATTTATAAAAGAACATAGTGAAAATGTCCACTCATAGGACAAAAAGAAATGTAAATCTAAATAATCATAATTTCATGTCTATCTGAAGAGAAGTATTGACTCAAAATGATGTGATGTATCATGTTTATTGATTTGCGGATATTGTACCAGCTTTGCATTCCTGGAATAAATCCCACTTGGTCATGGTGTATGATCTTTCTAATGTAATGCTGGATCCAGTTTGCTAGAATTTTGTTGAGGATTTTAGCATCTATGTTCATCAGGGATATTGGCCTATAATTCTCTTTCTTTGTGGTGTCTTTATCTGGTTTTGATATTAGGGTAATGCTGGCTTCATAAAAGGAGCTTGGAAGTGGGCCTTGCTCTTAAATTTTTTGGAATAGTCTGAGAAGGATTGGCTTTAGTTCTTCTTTGAATGTTCGGTAAAACTCCCCTGTGAAGCCATCTGGTCCAGAAGCTTTTGGATTTCTGTTTCAATTTAATCAGTAGTTATTGGCCTATTCGGGTTTTTTTATTCTTCCTGATTGAGTTTTGGAAGCTTGTATTTTTCTAGGAATGTGTCCATTTCATCGAGGTTGTCCAGTTTGTTGGAGCAGAATTGTTTGTAGTATTTTTTGACAATCCTTTGTATATCAGTAGGGTCAGTTGTTATTTCACCTCTTTCATTTCTGATTTTGTTTATTTGGATCCTCTCTCTTTGTTTCTTGGTGAGTCTGGCAAGAGGTTCATCAATCTGGTTAATTCTTTCAAAGAACCAACTCTTGGTTTTGTTGATCTTTTGTTTTTTTTTGTTTTTGTCTCTATGTTGTTTATTTCTGCTCTGATATTTATTATTTCCTTCCTACTGGATACTGTGGGATTTTCTTGTTGCTCTCTTTCTAACTCTTTGAGTTGTAGGGTTAAATCATTTATTACCAGTTTTTCTTATTTTTTGAGGTAGACCTGTAGAGCTATGAACTTCCCTCTCAGGACTGCTTTCATTGTGTCCCATAGATTTTGGATTGTTGAGTTTTCACTATAATTTGTTTCCAGGATGTTTTTTTATTTCTTCTTTGATCTCTCTTGTAACCCAGTCATTGTTTAATAACATTCTATTTAGCCTCCGAGTGTTTGATTTTTTAAATGCTTTTATTATAGTTGATTTCTACTTTTATGCCATTATTATCTGAGAAGATGCTTGTTATGATTTGTATTCTCTTGAATTTGAAGAGACTTTGCCTATGTCCTAATATATGGTCTATCTTTGAAAATGTCCCATGTGCACTGGAGAAGAATATATATTCTGTAGCTTTGGGGTGAAATATTCTGAAGATGTCAATTTAGCCCATCTGATCTAGTGAGTCATTTAGGATTGCTGTTTCTTTGCTGAATTTTTATTTAAAGGATTTATCCAGTGGTGTCAGTGGAGTATTAAAGTCTCCTACTATGACTGTATTGCTATCAATATCTCCCTTGATATCATCCAGAAGTTGTTTTATGTATTTGGGTGCTCCTGAATTGGGTGAATATATGTTTACCAGAGTTATATCTTCTTGTTTAATTCTCCCTTTAGTATTATGTAGTGGCCTTCTTTATCTCTTATTATGGCCTTTAACTTTGAGGTCTATTTTGTCAAATATAAGTATTGCAACCCCAGCTTTTTTTTTCATTTCTATTTGCCTAAAAAAATTTTTTCCATCCCTTCACTCTCAGTCTGTGTGAATCCTTTGTTCTGAGGTGGGTCTCTTGCAGACAGCAAATATATGGGTCATGTTTTCTTATCCATTCAGTTACCCTGTGCCTTTGATTGGAGCATTTAATCCATTTACATTTTTAATGTTGTTATTGAAAAGTACTTGTTTGTGGTCATTTTTATCCTTAATGTTTGTGTTTCTTCTTGTCTTTTTGTTTCTTCTTTTTACAGCAATCCCTTTAGCATTTCTTGCATTGCTGGCTTGGTAGTAATAAACTCTCTTAGCCCTTTTTTGTCTGTGAAGCTTCTGATTTTGAATGATAGCCTTGCTGGGTATAGTATTCTTGGATTCATTTCCTTGCTTTGTATCACTTTGTATATTTCATTCCATTCCCTTCTTGCCCGGTGTGTTTCTGTTGAGAAGTCAGCTGATATTCTAATAGGAGATCCCTTGTAGGTAACTTTCTGTCTCTCTCTGGCAGCCTTTAAGATTCTTACTTTGTCACTGGTGTTTGCCAATTTAATTATGGTGTGTCTTGGTGCTGGTCTTTTAGGGTTTATCTTATTTGGCACTTTATGTGCTTCTTGGACTTGTGTAGCTTTTTCCTTGCCAACATCAGGGAAGTTTTCTGTCATTATTTCTTCAAACAGGTTTTCTATTCCTTGCTTCTACTCCTCTCCTCCTGGTACCCCTATTAAGTGAAGGTTGTTTTGTTTTGCGTTGTCCCAAAGCTCCTTTAGATTTTCCTCTTGCTTTTTAATTTTTTTTCAGTTGCTCCTATGTTTGTGTGTTTTTTCCTACCTTGTCTTCTAATTCATTGATGTGATCCTCAGCCTCTTCTAGTCTGCTGTTTAAGCCTTCCATTGTGTTCTTTATTGCAGCTATTTCGTTCTTCATTTCCTCTTGGTTCCTTTTCATGTTGGTGACATTCTCATTCAGCTCCTTATAATTCTCATTGACTTGTGTGTATTTGTCATCCAGCCATTTGAGCATCCTTATAACCACTACTCTGAATTCTTTCTCTGATAAGTTAGTAGCCTCAATTTCATTTAACTCCCTTTCTGGTGATTCCTCTTTTTCTTTCCTTTGTGGATTTTTTTTTTTTTTTTTTTTTTGGTCTTTCCATGTTTTGCTGTAATGTTGTAATTGTAGCTCCGATTGCTTTGCTACCTAGTTTCTTCTGGCTATGGTGCTATTGGTATGACCTCTCAGGTCTCCTGGGTTTGGTAATGTAGTGTAACTCTCTACTTGAGCTATTTGGATTCTCTTGATGTAGGTCTGCAAGCTGGAAAGGCGCAACTGAGGTGTCTAGAAGTCAGCAGCCATGGAGGGGGTGTCTCAATTTTTGCTGTCTTTTGCCCTTGGTTGAAATCACGCGTGCCCAGCAGGAACTCATAGTGGCACCCAGGAACCATCTGTTGAAGTGGTGGGACTCAGGAGACCTGAGTTCTGGGAAGGCGTGACTGTGATGTCCAGAGTTCTGTAGTTGTGAGGTGGGTAGACTCAGCTTTTGCTGTTGCCTCAGTGGTTGGATACACACGATCCCAGAGGCAGTTTACAGGGGCACCTGTGGTGTGTTTGCCAGCAGGGTGTACTGACACACTCAGAAGGGCTCTGGCTCTGAAGCCACTGGCTTACAGTGTCTGTCAGTGGGTATCCCAGAAGAGGGAATGCAGTGTTTCTACAACCCAGCAGTGCGTTCCGGTTTGTTAGAGTGCATGTCCATCAGGGCTCATAGCAGGGCACCAGGGCTGCCTATGGAGCGGTGGTCTTGGAAGATCTGCATGCTGGAAAGGCATGCAATAGTAGTGTCCAGAGTTATGCAGCTGTGGGATAGGGAAACTCAGTTTTTGCTGATGCCCCTGTGGTGGATAGGCGCACATTCCCAGTGCGCACACAGGAGCACCGGCAGTGAGTTCTCTAGGGAGGGCTCACTGCAGCACTCTGCAGGGCTCTGGGAGGCTTAATCGAGGTGTCTTTGGGCAGGTGTCCAGGATGGGTGAATTCAGAACTTCTACTGCCCAGGGGAGTGCGTCCCTGTTTGTCCAAGATTAGACCCAGCGGAGGGCCACTGTGGCTTCCCAACATGCCCTGTGGATATAGGCTCAGGGGGAGTGAGCAACTGTGAGTCTTTGCCGGCACTGAGCTCTGCCACACACTGAGGGGCTCTGGCGCTAAAGGGCCCTGGAGCTACAGTTGCGCAACTGGATGTGTGGGGGCAGTTATTCAGGCAGAGAATTCAGAATTTCTACTGGGGGCGGTGCACCTGTGTCTGTACAAAATCACACCCAGGTGGAGCTCACAATGACTCCCAAGAGAAGTCTATGGAGCAGTGTGCCTTGGCGAGCTTCGCGCAGATACGCGCGAATGCGAGGTCTCAGATCTGCTCTGGGGAGGGGGAGGCTGCACTTACTGCCGCGGCGAGGTGCTCTGGTGCTCTGTTGGAGGTGGAGATCCCCAGGTCTGCGAGTTTGCAGGTGAGGCATCAGTATCTTGGCTGGAGTGGCTGCCGGGTTGCACAGGCAGTGTCCGAGGCCTGTCTGGGTGGTGGTGCTGATGAGTTCCTAGAAAAGGCCACTTTCCCCTTCAAGATGGCGTGGGCTCCATGCCAAGTCCCGCAGTCTGGGGGGAGTGTTAGCAGAGGTGGCAGTCTCGCCCTGTCACAGAGAGCCTCCTCTGCCAGCCTCTGCCGCTCCTGTTGGATTTAACTCTCTCTCACACACACCTCCACACACTCTCCTTTCATCCCCTCACTCACTCACTCCCTATCCCTCACCTCCATCCTGCCAGCTGCCATTTTTGTCTCCTAATCCTAAATGTTCTTTGTATCTACTAAAAACCTTATGAGGACAATATTAAAAGAAATACCACAAATCTGTAACTTTATCTGCAAATTGAGGTGTAGAATGATATAACTGGGTACAATCAATACTTTAAAATCATTGTTTTGGAGCATGTGTGTGTCTGGCATTATGGGGGATGGGATGATTTCCTTATGGTTATGATAAAGTTTTTTGTTTTGTTTTGTTTTTGTTAATCCTAATCAGATGATATTTTTTGCATTATTTTTTGTTGTTTGTTTTTTGTTTTGTTTTGTTTTGTGGTTTTGTTTGTTTGTTTTTTAGAGAGTGGAGGGAGATAGGAAGAGAGAGAGAGAGAGAGAGAGAGAGAGAGAGAGAGAGAGAGAGAGAGACATTGATAATGTGAGAATTGGTTGCCTCTCCACCAGTATCAAGCCTACAACCAAGGTACATTCTCTTGACCTGGAATGTAACCTGTGACCCTTCAGTTCAGAGGCCAATGGATGCTCTAACCACTGAACAAATTTGGCCAGGGAAATTCTTATGGTAAAGTTTGGCATGATCAATTTAGCAGGAAGGCTTCCACAAATAAGTAAATGTTTACTAAATCAGATCATGCAAAGGAAAGTGCTGATAAGCTTTGGTATAGTATACATTCTGCTATATTTCCTATGAAAAGAAGAGTATATGGAATATATATACCTTTTGATTTCTGAAGTAAGATAAATTTAGATATTCTGCGTTTTTAAAAATTAATTTCAGGGTCCATATCTATTCAAGCTTCTGATCAACTGATCAAGGCTCCTACCATTTGCTTTTCTTTTTTTAAATTACCTTTTTAATTAAATGTCCCTTTAATACTTACACCAACCTCTCTTTTCTCCATTTTGCTTAAAATAATCAAACCAAGAAAAATGAAAATACACTTTTGTGAAATTTCAAATATTATGGACAATGAAAATAGGCAAGAAAATGTACAAAATTAGATAGTGGAACAATAAATATTAATAATATTATAAAAATTAAGTAATATAATTATCACAGGATATTCATATAGAATTAAATTTAAACTGCAGTTACTTCTGTACTTTAAATATTATGTTCAACAGTTGCAAGATGAGAGGGAGTTTAGAAATGTGTGAAAAGGTGAAGGGATTAAGAAGTCCAAATAAGCAGTTACAAAGTAGTCACAGGAATATAAAGTAAAGCATAGGAGATACAGTCAACAATGTTGTAATAACTATGTATGGTATCAGGGGATACTAGACTTATCGAGGGGATCACTTCATAAGTTATATAAATGTCTAACCATTATGCTGTACACCTGAAACTAATATAATATTGAATGTAAAACATTTTTTAATTTAAATTACACAGAATAAATAAATATTATGTAAAATTAGAATGCAATTTTAAATTACTATAGAAAGTATTTCCCATATACTATGGTTTAATGACATATACCTCTATATTGTTCTGAAACATGTATATATAGTCAAATATTATCATCTTTAAACACAAAAATTTTTTATTTCAAATATTTTTGTTGAGATTCAGGAAACTGACAAGTTTTTAATGAACAGAAGGCAATAGGCAAAATAGCATAATGCTCCAATATAATATAAAATTGGGAGATGTTCTCCATAACATTTATGTGTGTATCCCTTCCCCTACTTGTTTTTCAATTATTTATTTAAGCCTTTCAGGTGAGTTAAAATTTCTCCTTCAAACACACAGCTCACCTCTAGTATCTCCCACACATCCCAATATCTTTCCCCATTTTATTTTATTTTATTTTATTTTAATATATATTTTATTGATTTTTTACAGAGAGGAGGGGAGAGGGATATAGAATTAGAAACATCGATGAGAGAGAAACATTTATCAGCTGCCTTTCACACATTCCCCACTGGGGATGTGCCCGCAACCAAGGTACATACCCTTGACCAGAATCGAACCTGGGACCCTTTAGTCTGCAGGCCGATGCTCTATCCACTGAGCAAAACTGGTTAGGGCATATATTTCCCCATTTTATTTGCCTTTGTATATAGGAATGAGTATGCTTTTAGGAGAGACATTTTATAAGCAAAACTAGAGGCCCGGTGCATAAAACTCATGTATGGGGAGGGTCCCTCAGCCCAGCCTGCACCCTCTCCAATTTGAGACATTCTTCTCACAATCCAGGACCGTTGGCTCCTACCCGCTCACCTGCCTGCCTGTCTGATCACCCCTAACCCTTCTGCTTGCCTGCCTGATTGCCCCTCACTGCCCTCCGCTGCCAGGCTGATCACCCCTAACTGCTCCCCTGTTGGCCTGATCACCCCTAACCGCCTCTGCTTCAGCCCCCACCACCATGGCTTTGTCCAGAAGGAGGACCGGACAACCAGAAGATGTCCAGTCTATCCAGTCTAATTAGCATATTACCCTTTTATTAGTATAGATAGGTTTAAATGATGTTGTAGGAAAACTGGTATAAGGCCTTTTTATTTCGCATATGCTGGTTTTGAAGTACTTTCAAGGTAGAAAGAAAGAAATCTAGCACTTTTAGAAACAGAAGAGAAAGATCTCCATAGATATGTGTAACTCTTCGTGTAATTTTGAATTTTTCTATTTTGCACACTTTACAAGGCTCTTAATGTTGTACATGATTGTCTTTATGGCTTCTGTTGCAGCCCAAAGCAGTGTTCATTGTTTACTTGGTAAATAACATCCTTGATAATTCTTTAGGGATGCATTGACTCAGTAGGAATCAGTTACCATTGGACACTAACAGGCACATAGCAGTCTGAAGCCAAGGAACATTCAAAAAGCAGCTTAGAAAATGTAAGGCACCTGTGAATATAGCCGATTCAAGCTATTGACGCAGAATGGGCACACACAAAATATCTGTGCCCTTGTCTATTAGAAACACTAGCAAAACACTTTCAAACAGTCAATATACACAAAACAAAAACATGCTGTTGCTTTTTCTCACACATATATGAGAAGTGGGAAGAGGTTTACGAAACTAGAATTCAGTAATACCTGGAAGTTGTGTACTACTGGTTCTATTGCTAATCTACTTATGAATGATAAAAGAAGTGTTTTAGATAAACAAAGCCCACATATGAATGAAGTAAGCAATTATCATGGATATGTCTCCTTTCCCATCATGTTGCTACTCTTCTAATGCATGTCAAGTATTCAGAACAGTTTTTGGAATACAGCAAGCTTTTAGGAAATACTACAGCTACTGCTGTTATTGCTACTATTACTATGCTATGCTATCCCACTGGCTATAAACTTAGTAAATTTCTGAAGAACAAAACAAAATCTTCTCTAACAGGGCAGAACAACAAAATAATTCACTTTTGAAATCAGGAGATCTAAATTTGATTTATATCTTTATCATTTACTAGCTTTGTGACCTGGGAAAGTCAAATAACATCTGCAACTTCCCTTTCTTTGCCCTTAAAATAAAAGCATTAATAATGGTATTCACAGAATTATTATAAGAATGTCATGAATTTAAATGTGATAAATAGATACTATTAGTTATTAATTCTATGCCTAGAAAGTTGTAGATTTGTGATTAAAATTGCTTTCTTTCTGTCTTTTATTGTGGCTCATTTTGAAGTCATAGTTTCTAAATAGTTAGCACAAGCTGAAGTCACAGAGTACAATGCAGTCACTCTAAGCATCATGTTGTATTGACCTGAGACAAAGTTTATAAAGAAACTCTACCCCTCCAGAAAATGTATTTACTATAACTTGCATTTGTGCTACTTACTTCTTGATAACCAGAACAAGGATGTGTTAGCAACATCAGATCTGGTTAAAATCTTTCCCTTCTCACAGAATGTACTAATGAATCTGCATGAAAG
>PVJC01056025.1:0-10020 GCA_004026665.1 Murina feae
CGCCTCCGTACCTCTGTACTTTGCTTCTGCCGCTCCTCTGAGTCTCAGACTCTTCTCTAGTTGTAGGATTTTCACTCAGCCAGCCGTCCTGTGGGTGCGAGTGGTTTCCGTGTGTTCTTTTCGAGGTTTTTCTGAAATAGTTGTTCACAGCTGCATTTACGGTGTCCACCCTATGCCGCCATCTTGTTTCTCCCCTCATAGATATTTTTAAAAAATGGTCACAAATGGATTCACTTACAAAGTTTTTAAAATCTTGATACTCTAGTTGATTAAAATTCATATTCAGTCATTGCTTTACTTTGAAAACAACAACAACTCTCGTTAACTTTTAAATGAAGACTATATAGGATCTTCTGTGTTTACATTAGGGAACCAATGTCCTAAGAGGCTGTGAAAGTCCCACAGTTCAAAGTCTCCTGGCGGGTGAGAGGTGCAATAGCATTACCACAGGATGTCTGGCTGAGCTCCTTTGACCTTCCATTAAACGCAGATGGAGATCTCACACCTCAGTGGTATTGAAGGTTAGCTTAAATAAGGTTTATCAAGTGGCATGGTGATAACATTTCGTCAAAATAAAGTTAAACTAACAAAGGCATGTTTTTCTAAATGGACAACAAGTTGATACCCTATGTAGCAACACAGAGCTTCAAGTTGGGAATAGGTAGAAATCCAGTGAAATTAAGTCCTAAGTTAGCTAAAATCTAATTTCCTTAAATTTTATAATCTTTTCATTTGAAGTTTAATTTTCTTCACATAGATTCTTATGGGTTCTACTTTCACACCGTGTTGTGGGGAACCTTAGCCCTGGAACACAGGAGCCCTTGGGGCTACCTAAGTGCACAGGTCGATAGAGACCCAACTGCTGGGGTGCAGATCCCAACCCTTCCTCTCTTCCCCCTGAGCAGCTAGCTCTGCTTTTGTCTGTCATGTTCACTGCGGCAAGGGATAGGCCTGCATTAAAGAAATGGTTCCATATCCACTATCAGACCATCTAATCAGCTGAAATATCTCCTTATCTAACTGTGCACCTTTTATTATAGTCCTACGTAGTACAAGTCAGTTATGAAGCAACAGATTACAACCTGATGTCAAATGTAAAAGGCTTCTCTGAAAGAAAACCATTGCTCAGACAGCACCAAATGAAGGTCATGCAGTGCTACATTTACTTACTTGATGACTTGCATAGCGTTTAGTGCCTTGAGAGCTGGACTGGAAACATCCTCAACAAATACCCCAGAGTGCCTTAAAGAATTGGTGTAATTCATTCTGAGCTTTTAGTTATTTCTGGCATCTTCAATTCAGTTGGCTTTGGTCCTGATACTTTATACTCTGTTCTGTTTCTGGCTGACACAAACAATACATAAACACTCATAAACACAAAAATTGCTTTAAATTCACATCAGACTTGTAAAGCAGTTCAAGAGCAGGATTTTATGGCGTTTGCCTTTACATCCTTTTTGTGTACTGTGCATTAAAATCATTTAGCAATTATCTAAGATCTGTGTTCAGTCATACCTCTTTTGGGTAATGGTGCTGAGGTCAGAATTGAACAAGAGTTATGGACACAAGCTCGAGAGTTTAAACGTTTGCTCCTCCACTTACTAGCTGTGAGAGCATGGGCAAATAAATTTAACTTCCCTGCACCTCAGAGAGAATGGTACCTATTTCACAGGGCTATTGTGATGATCAAATGCAAAAGGACACGTAAACCACGTGGAAAAGCATCTATCGTATACACTGCATCCAGTAAAAGCTCAGTCAACACCACGTTATTGTACATGACTCATGTTATAAACTGTGCTATATCACATTTCTAATTACTAAAGCTTCTATTTGCCAAGAATGGAGCATGATTTTGATACTGTTGTAAGTAACCCAGTTATTAATTAACAGGAAAGGAGCAGAGAAGAGGCCAGCTAATAGAGGCATGCCATTTGTACAGCTTTGCCAGAAAGCTGCTGTTTAACGCTCTCCAGGTCTATTCCCTGCAGACCGCTGTGGGAAGGGACTGGACGATAGACACATGCCCGTAAGGTCTGGGTGAAATAGGGAAGGTACTTGTCTGTCAGTCACAGCTGGGAGCAGGGCATTGGCTGGAATAGACATGGCCACTGTGAGGCCATGATATCTGAGACACATAAACTCCTGAACGAAGGGAACTTCCTCTCTAGGACCCTCTTGTGATCCACTCCTCACTCTCCTGCTGCAGGAGGCATGCTCCCCTGCACTGGCCCATGTGGCTCAGAGCCAAGTGGACCCCACACAATAGACTAATGGACTGTGACTAGCCTGACGCTCTGCTGGACTCAACCCCACCGTGGAACAGAGACTCTGGACACTGGCTCTGCTCCTAGCTCTGCGGCACCTTTCCCAGGACTGGTTTAAGGGAAATGGGACTTTGGAAATTGAGGGACGTAACTTCACATGAATGAAAAAAATCACTCACTCTCCTGTATGAGTCTGAGAAAATTCTTTTTCTCAAGATACCAAAGAACCCAACTCCCATTAGCATTGGAGAAATCCCACCCATGCAAGTCTCCGATAACAATTTAACCTGCAATATAACTAAATCCGTGCTATAATGAGTTTTTGTTTATAGATACAAATGGCCTAGGTTATCTAATTAACATCAGCATTTTCTATTTAAGAAATATTAATGAATGACTATTAAACTTTCTATTTTTTTGAAATAACATTTTTATTAATCCTTGATTTTGGAAATCTCATAAAGTTATTATTCTCTACTCTTTTCTGGGGCTCAACTTCTCCATTTGCCATTTGCTCATCTTCAAACATTAGCAACGTTTAAACCCACTCCTTTGTCATCAGTTTTATTTGTTTGTTTCCTTCTGTAGGTCATTTCTTATGTTAGAAACAAAAAACTAAAACAAGAAAGCCTAAAAAAATAGGTACTTGTTTGGCTCTGCTCAACTAGATTTTACTTAGCAGAGCATGGCATATGTTTGCTTAGGCAGCCTTGATACACTCGTCAATTCTCCCTTCAGTTCTGGGACTGTTATTCCCTGCCTGTCTCGTTATCATCTATCATCCTTGTTCCAGAAAGTGAACACATTCTGAGGAATTATGCAACCTAAGAAAACGTTCTCTCTTTCTTCTGTCAAGTGCCAAAGATGGGACAGCTAGAGAGAAAGCAGAAGTGTTTGTTGTTACTGTGAAATAATCAGAATGAAGTACATATAAATGGCATCTGGGGCTGGACTACTCCAGAAGGAAATAATATTTATTAAGTGACAAGGCAGATTGTTTGAGTTATCATGTGTCACTTGATGGCTATAAAATAATTTTGGAGAGACCATAACCACCCACCCAAAAGGAAGCAAGGTCAGAATGCTTGGCAAATTACGTGAGCCTCCTGCCTCCTGCTTTGCTGTCATTAGTGGCTTTGATAACTGGCTGGTGCATTATAAATCTAATGCAACACCTTCAAATAAGGTTTTGTAGGCCCTCTCACTCCATGCTTTGAAAGATGTACCTGCATAAAAGTGTGACAGGATCTTCCTGCACTTATAAGCTTTGCTTCCGGGATCTCAGATGAAGATTGACAGTTTAGTGTGTGCTTCTGTGACCCAACTGAATCATTTTTTGAGTCCTAATCACAGGGGGGTATATTTTATATTTTTAAAGTCATGTTCTGCAGGGCAGTTTATATTGATGAATATGCATTTGTACAAGACCCAGTTTCTTGAAAATCTAAGTTTGCTTTCAAGTAAAATTTTAAAATAATAGAACCAAAAGCTTGAGTTACATTATATCTCTTGTTCCAGAATAATTATTTATAGTTCCCCCTCTCATCTTCAAATGCATCCCAATTTGTGGGTAATCAATTAGATAATCACTATATTTCTATAACACCATGTTTCTTATGCAATTGATATGTATTAATTCATTTAATTTTCATATCTCAGTGAGGTAGGTGTTGTTATCCCATTTTATAGATGAGGGAATCATAGTAGAACGGTTAGGAAAACTGCCCAGGGACAAACAGAAATACACAGAGAAGAAATTTGGACCCAAGTAGTCTGGTTCCATGCTTCTAGTCTTTAGTTCTGCGCTATTTTATACTCCATTAAGTTTGACACTTATTTTTCTTTTCCACTTTTGTTATATTTTTAAATGGTCCTGTCTTCATGAGGATAACCTTTGAGCACGCACCAGAAACAATTTATACACAAACGTAGGCCCTTGAATGCTTTGATACACAGGAGTGCTTTGATTCAAACCTTCCAGAATTGGCTGTCCAAATAAGGAGACTGCTGGATGAAAGAAAAAGGGAGAAGGAAGAAAGCAAGCCCAAGTACCGTTATAAGACACCTCTGTAGGAAACCACGCACATATTCTCCCCAATCCCTGCTAGAGAAAATGCGTGGTGGAAATCAGAAGAGCAGGTGAACTGACATTTGGAATTTGGAGGTGAATGAATTGCACAACAAAGAGGAAAATAGAGCTTCATGTTTGTGTGAAGACAATAAAGCCACGGCCATATTTCTCAGCTGTTACCAAGATCCAATCAAATGTGTCAGATCGGAGATCTTTCGTCACTGAAACCTGTTGTGGGAAGACAGATTCACATCCAGGGACTTGTCTTAAGAGGACTCTTCAGGTTCTTTAAACTTTATCCTAGGAAGAATGGCTACTGTTCTGTGTCACTGAAATTCTTACCTCAGCTATTCCAGCTCACACAGACAGCTTTGGAAGTTTTTCCAAGGATATTCGAAAGTCCAGGAAAGGTATGGGGTCCTCTGTTTTTTATCAGATTGTCTTCCCTAATCTCAATATATTGTTGAAATTTAAAGTTTCCCAATTAATATCTTCAAAATCAAAACAGCTGTCTTAAACATTTTAGGCATAATTTTATTCAGGTGTCTATAGCTTTTTTAAGTTTCATTTCAAACAATTTTATTATTTACATTTTTTAAATACTTTTTTTTTCTTGGCCAGATTTGCTACAACTACTAGTAACAATATGGAAGGATAAGAAAATTTACTTTGATATTCAAACTCATTATTAAGCTTTTTATTTCATAGTAGAGGCCCGGTGCATGAAATTCATGCATGGGTAGGGTCCCTGGGCCTGGCCAGCAATCAGGGCTAATCTATGGGATGACTGCTGGGGCAATCTAGAGGGCCCCCACTGGCACCCACCTTGGCTGGCCTGGGGCATGTGGGCTGGGAGCAGCTCCTGCGTTGAGTGTTTTCTCCCTGGTGGTCAGTGCATGTTATAGTGGTCATTCCACTGGTCATTCTGCCATTCAGTTGATTTGCATATTAGGCTTTTATTGTATAGGATTACCCTTTCAACATAATTGTGAGATCTCCAAGGTCATCCTCAGTATACAGTCTTATTTAGGCTTTTGATGTATTACAACAAAAGGATACAAAGCAGTATCAACAAAGGGAAAGGCATGTGAGGTGAAGTCTGGGGAAAATCAAGCATGATTCTGTGGAATCACAAGAATATGTTTAAGTCCCCTGGAAACAAGTTGTGACAACAAATGAGAAGTGCTGTCTACTGTAAAACTTGTCAGGTTCAGCAGCTTGTTAGGTTTTATTTGAGATTAGTCTTGTAGGCGCCCTCTGCCTCAAATATACACAAATTCCAGGCTCGTGGTAGGAAAGCAGGTGTCCAGTATAAACCATATTGTACGAACATTTTTGGCACAGTAAGCCAATCTTACAAGGAGATGCTGGGACTCCTGCAAAGTTCCCAGATGCCAGCCAAGGGCCAATCCTATAAGGCAGTGGTTCTCAACCTTCTGGCCCTTTGAATACAGTTCCTCATGTGTTGACCCAACCATAAAATTATTTTCGTTGCTACTTCATCACTGTAATGTTGCTACTGTTATGAATCATAATGTAAATATCTGATATGCAAAATGGTCTTAGGCGACCCCCGTGAAAGGATCGTTTAACCGCCAAAGGGGTCGTGACCTGCAGGTTGAGAACCGCTGCTAAGGTAAGCAGACCTTTCTAATGATAGCAGTCAGGCTTCCTCTTTTCTGAACTATTTCATAACTTGATTTTCCCTAAATAAAAATAATTTAAAGAAGTCAAATTTTTTCTCATAATCATGAGTTCCTGGTTGGGCCAAATCCCAGTTATTCAAACTCCCTATCCAATATTCTTTCCAGTTGATTACTCAGCCGTTCAGAAAATAACTGGATAATCAAGCAAGTAAGACTGATTTAAATAAATTGAAGTGATTAATAATCAAAGATGCAGTTATAGATTTTTTGTCCTCCATATATGACCTGGAAATAATAATGGCTCCTAGATTAGCACTGTTCAAGATAACTTCAGAAATATGGGAATATGTAATCTATTCTGTCCAACATAGTAGCCCTATTGATATCTGACTATTGAGCACTTGAAATGTGGTTAGTGTGACTAAGGAACTAAGTATTTAATTTTGTTTAACTTTCATCAATTTTATTTTAAATAGCTACACATGGTTAGTATTGGAAGCACAGTCTCAGATACTTTAAGACTTACTTTATTAAAGCAAACTATAGTGAGATTTATTGATCAGCCACTTAAACACCAGTGTTTCCTCAGTATTTCCTGAGGGCCATACCAATATCACCATATGGAACCACAAATATTTTTATTTCTTGTGGTTTTAATCCAAAATTTAAGGTTTTTCCAAAATAAAGAATATTTCAGCAACACTGACTGGACTGTTTTTTTTAAAGAGTTATTTAAAAAATAACCTAGTGTTTGGAGATTAGCATTAGTTTATCTGCACAAATGGTACTGAGTCACAGCCATCAGGCAAAGGAAGACCCTGCCATTTTGTAAGAGCAGGCATAGACTGGTGCAAAATCCATCAGTGAACCTCAGTGTTAACATATCAGTTCACATCTCTATGGAGTTTACTGGCAACTATGCTGGAAAAGAGATAAGGGGTAAAAAGCAAGAGCAATTATTTATCTCATAAAAGTATTTAATGAAATAGATAATAAATTTCAACATTACTTCTAATCTAATATAATAAAAGAGGAACATGCAAATTGACCATTACCAACAGCCAATCAGAGCGGCTGTATGCAAATTAACCCAGCCAACAGCCATGGAGCTAGAGCAAACAAGAGGCTTCTATTGCAACTGCCTGCCTAGGCTGGCTGAGCCTCTGCTCACAGCCATGCCCACCAGCCAATCAGAGCGGCTGTATGCAAATTAACCCAGCCAACATGGAGGCTGGCAGGGCAGCTCTGCACTGGGAGTCTCCATGGCCGGCCGGCATAGCTGTGCCAGGTGTGTCAGCTCAGTGGGAGGGAGGGTCTGGCCTGGGGCCTCCTCGGGGCGTCCAGGAGCGCCTGTCCTGGGTCTGCTGCCCAGCTCCACCCCCGGGAGCCTCCGAGGAGTATCCAGGAGCACCTGTCCCGGGTCCACTGCCTGGCTCCACCCTCTGGGGGCCTCCCCGGGGCATGCAGGAGCACAGGGCCTCTACAGGGTGTGCAGGAGCAGCCGTCCTGGGTCTGCTGCCTGGCTTTGCCCCCCAGGGGCCTCTGCGGGACATCCAGGAATGCCTGTCCTGGGTCCACTGCCTGGCTCTGCCCGGGGGCCTCCGCAGGGTGTCCAGGAACACCCGTCCAGGGTCCACTACCTTCATCCGCCCCCCAGGGGCCTCCAAAGGGCATGCAGGAGCATCTGCTGCACAGTGCAGAGAATCTGAAGCCAGTTCACTGCCCAGCTCCACCCCGGGTGTGTTTGCTCAGCAGCAAGGCCCCACCGAGGGATTCTGCACCAGCGTCTGCCCCTGGCTCGCCACCCAACTCTGCGCCAGGTGTGTCCCCTCAGCGTTGTGGGCCCACCAGGCATGTGCAATCGTGGGCCCTCCGGTGGGAAACATCCAGGCCTGCACTCACCAGCCTTCCCACCCCTCAGTGCACAAACCCTGAAGGGGCTGTGAGCAGCCTGAAAATGGCTCTCAGCCCCTCATCCAAGCTGGCCAGGCATGCCAGCAGGTGGACATCTCCCCCGAGGTGTCCCAGACTGCAAGAGGGCACAGGCCGGGCTGAGGGAACCCCACCCCCTGAGTGCATAAATTTTTGTGCACCGGGCCCCTAGTCTAATCTAATAAAAGAGTAATATGCAAATTAACCATCACTCAGAGACACCTAAGCCACACCCACCAGCCAAGCCACACCCCACTAGCCAATCAGAGTGGCTGTATGCAAATTAACCCAGCCAAGATAGCAGCCAGCAGCCACAGAGCTAGACCAAACAGGAGGCTTCTGTTGCACAAGCGATGGAATTGAAACTGCCTGCCTAGGCCAACCGGGCATCTGCTCAAGGCAACAATGTTTCAATTATAGAAGCCATGGAGCTGAAACAAACAGAAGGCTTCATTGCCTGACTAGGCCTCCACTCAAGGCAACAAAGTTTCAATTATAGAAGATAAATAAACCCCAGAAACCTGATTCCAGCCAGCCTCGCTGGGACATTCGGTCAATGGGAGCTGTGGGCAGCCTGTAAACGGTCCTCAGCCCCTCACTCAGGCTGTCCAGGCACCCCAGTAGGGACGTTAACCCTGAAGGGACTGCAGGCAGCCTGAAAACGGCCCTCAGCCCCTCACCCAGGCTGGCCAGGCACACCAGTAGGTGGACATCCCCTGAGCGGTTCCAGACTGTGAGAGGGCACAGGCTGGGCTGAGGAACCCCCCCTCCCCCAAGTGCACAAATTTTTGTGCACCAGACCCCTAGTGTTATAATGTTTGGCTGACATATATTCATGATATTATATCCCCAACTCCAGTAGAAATTGCTTTTGTATATGTACAAAACATAATAAAAATGATAGCATGTAAAGTAATCAAGTTCATTTTTTGAAATGTAATCAAAGCTCTATTTTTGTTTTCTGTGCCAGTATAAAGAGTCACAAATTTGTTCCTCAAGTTAGAAATGCTTCTGACCTCAACCATAGGCATTTTCTCAAATTTGGTCTCATATTTGGTCTCTTCAGAATGTAGAAAATAAAATTCAAGAATTGGAGGTAGAGGGCCGTGAGCAGAGGCTCAGCCAGCCTAGGCAGGCAGTTGCAACAGAAACCTCTGGTTTGACAGTGCCTTGTCCCAGAGCAGATAGGGAAAGCAGCTGAAATGAGTAGCTTCCAGCCCGAATTGGCAGTGGAGATCGAGCTGGGAGACAGCCTGCAGCTGGATAAGACAGAAGACTCCTGAGAGAGGAGAGAAAAAACTATATAACCAGATACCCAGAGAAGATAGATCATGGGGAGACAAAGAAACAGCCCGCATATGAAAGAAAAACAGGCATCACCAGAAAGGAAAGTAAATAAAATGGAAGCAAACAACTTGTCGGAGAAAGAATTCAGGGAAATGGTCATAAGGTGGATGAAAAGAATGGAAGACAAATTTGACAGTATGTGTAACAACCAATAGGAAATGAAGAAAAACCAAGAGGAAATGAAGAAGAACCAAGAAGAAATGAAAAACGACATCACTGCTCTGAAGAACTCAATAGAAAGCATCAAGAGTAGACTAGAAGAAGCAGAGGACCGCATCAGTGAGCTAGAAGACAAGGTAGAAAAAAATACCCAAGCAAAGCAGCGCCTAGAAAAAAAAAAGAATTAAAAAGCAGGAGGAGAGCCTAAGAGAACTTTGGGACAACACAAAACAAAACAACATACGCATAATAGGGGTGCCAGAAGGAAGGAAACTGAGCAAGGAATAGAAAACTTGTTTGAAGAAATAATGACAGAAAACTTCCCTGAAATAGGGAAGAAAAAACCCACGCAAATCCAAGAAGCTCACAGAGTTCCAATAAAAATGAACCCCAAAAGAACAACGCCAAGGCACATTATAATTAAATTGGCAAACACCAATGACAAAGAAAGAATCTTAAAAGCGGCCAGAGAGAGACAGAAAGTTACCTACAAAGGCTCCCCAATCAGACTAGCGACTGATTTCTCAACAGAAACACATCAGGCAAGAAGGGAATGGAATGAAATATACAAAGTCATGCAAAGGAAGGGTCTGAATCC
>PVJC01056026.1:0-10019 GCA_004026665.1 Murina feae
CTCAAAAAAGAGAACAACATGCTGGGGAGGGCAAGAGTCTGAGAGATCAACATAGAGGGGGTGCCTGCTCCAAGCCTTGATGGTGTGCCTGGGGGCAGGTCCCCAGCAGGTAGACACACACAGGAGGACTGCTCCGAGCCTCAGATGCGGCTGGGGGCAGGTCCCCAGTGGTGACACACACACACACAAAAGGCGCCGGCAGACTGGGGCCATCATAGGACATCCACTGAGGGGTCCCAGACTGTGAGAGGGCACAGGCCGGGCTGAGGGACTCCCTCCACCCCGAGTGCACAAATTTTTGTGCACCGGGCCCCTAGTATATATATATATATGTATATCAATTGATTGAAAATCTGTAATAATAAAAGCATAATATGATAAGTAGACCAGACGTCCTTCCGGACGAAGTGGCGGTGGGTGGGGGCCGAGGCAGAGGCCCGCAGCTGCTGCAGTGGGTGGGTGCCATAGTGGTGGGGGCGAACCCCTTGCACGAATTTCACGCATCAGGCCTCTAGTATATATCTAATATATTTATCTTCCTAAATAAAGATTCTTTGAAAATAAACAAAATAAATGAAGATATATTCAAAAGGCGTCACACAGCAAACACCCTCTTAAAAGTATTTGCAAAGCAAAAGGCTCCTTGGCTAAAACTCAGCCACAACCAACCAACCTGATTCAAAATGGGCAACGGTCTTGACCAGACATTTCTACAATGAAAAACAGACAAATGGACGATAAACACATGATCACTAATCATCCTATATAATAAAAGCCTAAGATGAAAATTGACTGAATAGCGGAGCAACCAGCGGAATGACAAGTCGCTATGACACGCACTGACCACCACTGGGCAGACGCTCAATGCAGGAGCTGTCCCCAGCCCGCAGGCTCCAGGCCAGCCAAGGCGGGTACCAGCAAGGGCCCCCTGATCATCCTGCCAGTTGCCCCACACATTGGTCCTGATCACCGGCCAGGTCTAGGGATCCTACCTGTGCACAAATTTTGTGCACCGGGTCTCTAGTTAGGGAAATAAATATCAGTACCACAATGAGATACCACTTCACAACCATTAGGATGGCTACTATCAAAAAACAAACAACAGAAAACAAATGTTGGTGAGGATCTAGAGAAATTGGAACCCTTGTGCGCTGCTGGTGGAAACATAATGGTGCACCTACTGTGGAACACAGTATAGCAGTTCCTCAAAAAGCTAAACATATAACTATCATATGACCCAGCAATTTCACTCCTAGGTGTGTGTGTGTGTGTAAATGAAAGCAGAGACTGGAGATATCTGTATACCAATATTCATAGAAGAATGCTTACAATAGCCAAAAAGTGAAAACAACCCAAATGTCCATCAACAGACAGATAAACAAAATGTGATCTAAACATACAATGGTATATTATTCAACCTCAAAAAAGGAGGGAAACTCTGACACATACTACAACATGGATGAATCTTGAAGACATGCTAAAGAAGTCACACAGAAAAGCAAATATTGTATGATTCAACTTATATGAGGTACCTAGTTAAATTCAGAGACAGAAAAAAATGGTAGTTGCCAAGGGAGGAATGGGAAGCTATGTTTAATGGGTATGGACTTTAAGTTTAGAAAGAAGAAAAATTACTGAGATGGTTAGTGTACCACTCTGTGGCATTAGTGCATTTACACAGGTTATATGGTTATAATGATAAGTCTTATGTATATTTTACCACAATTTAAAAAATGTTTAAATGCAGAAAAAAATTTAGAAGCTTTAATGCAAGGCAAAGCATCCTGAACTTCCTTGCTGTCAGCTGACATCTTTGAGCAGGAAGTCATTGCCAACCGAGCCACAAGTTAGTGCCAGGGGCATATGCAATGCCCTTTTATGTGGCAGCTTCAAACAGTTTAATCTCAAAAATGTGGGCCTACTGTGGAATAATATACACTAGCTAGATGTATTCTAATTAGGACTCAAAAAAGCACTGTCTAACAGCAACCAATGAGCAATTCTGGGAGCTTACTTATTTGTGAAGATTAACGGAAGTGCTCTACTTTAAGTTGAGGTCAGCATTACAAACTGCCTCTTGGCCCCAATCTCCTTATTTCCCTAGGGGGAAAAAAGCCTATAGTTTTATAAAGAAAATTTCTTAAAAATAACACTGAACAATTTAAAAAAGTCTAAGTCCAATATATATGCAACTTCAAGCCTAATGCAAATACTTTACTTAACACTTGAAAAATCAATTTACCAGTTTTCAAAATATTTGTAGGAACATGAGAAAGGAGACAAAGAAAGGCATGTTTAAAGATGACAAAAATGCTATCCACAGGGCCCAGAGCACAGTGAGAAAAGAAATGGGTTCAGTTTCCTTGTATGGTCACTTTCTTCTATGATCTGAATGTATCCCCCTCCAAATTCACATGATGAAATCTTAATATGCAATATAATGGTTATCAGGTGAGACTTTTGAGATGTGATTAAGTCATGATTAGCGCTCTTATAAAGGAGACCCGACATAGCTTCCTAGCTCCTTCTACAATGTGAGGATACTGGGAGAAATCAGCAGTCTGCAACCTGGGAGAGGACCTTCACCAGAACCCAGCCAGGCTGGCATGCTGATCCTGGACTTTCAGCCTCCAGAACTGTGAGAAAGAAATTACTATTGTTTATAATTCACCCAGTCTGTGGTATTTTGTTATAGTAGCCAGAACAGTCTAAGATCTCTGAGACTCAATTTAATTTTAAGATTCTATAATTATTCTGTGAAAGAATGATAGAAGACAGATCAGAGCTGAAAGTCCCAAAGCTTCCGCCCATGGTTACTTGACAAATCACTACATAAATATGCTCAAGGCAAGGAAACTCAAAGATCAACCCTGTTATACTGCAATTAAGTTTCCTTAACAACAAAAAAACCCCCCAAACCACGTGATTTTAAAAATGGGCAAAGGACTTGAATAGACATTTCTCCAAAAAAGAAATATATAATGGCCATTTACAAATGGCCAATAAGCACATGAAAAGACGCTCAACATCACCATCATTAGGGAAATGCATATTAAAACCACAATGAGGTACCAACTCACACTCATTAGGATGACTACTATCAAAAACAAAACAAAACAAAACAGTTCCTCAAATAATTAAAAATAAAATTACCATAGATCCATTAATTCCACTTCTGGGTATGTATCTGAAAGAACTGAATGAAGGATCTCTAAGAGCTAGTTTTACATCTATGTTCATAGTAGCATTATGCACAATAACCAAAAGGTGGAAGCGACCCAAGTGCCCAACAGATGAATGGCTAAACAAAATGTGGCCTATAAATAAATCGGAATATTTTTCAGCCTTAAAAGGGAAGGAAATTCTGCCACATGCTACAACATGGATAAACCTTAAACATTATGCTAGGTGAAATAAAATCCATAAAAAGACAAATACTGTATGAGTTCACTTACGAGGTTCCTAGAATAGTTAATCAAATTCATAGAGGCAGAAAGTAAAATGGTGGTTGCCGAGGGCTGGGGGTAGAGAAGGGAGGGGAGTTGGTGTTTATGGATACAGAGTTTCAGTTTTGCAAGATGAAAAACATCTGGAGATGGATGGTAGTGATTGTCATCCAACAATGTAAATGTACTTAATACTACTACAAAACTGAATACTTAAAGAAGATTTCCTCATTGCTCTGACTTTAGGGTCCATCCAGTAGCTCCCTGCAGTTAATGACACTACACTAGTTGAAGTTAGAAAGTTGGAATTCAGAAGCTCAAGAGCTTTACTCTCAGAGCAAAGCCACCTACTAGCTGGGAGGAAAGATTCGTTCTAACTAACCAAGCACTTATGTACAAGGCACTTTGGTGCTTACAAAGATATAAAAGGTAATACCTGGGTTCCTAAGGAGCTTAAATCAAGTAGAAAATTTACATGTAGGCACGTAAGTATCATGCCATGAAGTAGAAATTACTAGAGAAAACATGTGCCTGGTGATTCACAAAAGAGGCAAGGCAAGATAGATGAGCACTGAGCCAGCTCAGGTAAACAAGTGGGTAAAAGAGGCAACAGAAGGAACAAAGATAAAGGAATGGTGCCCAGGTAGATTACTGTTGTAACAGGAACAGAAGTATGCCATAGGTCACTCCTTGACGCTCGGATCTCCCAGGCCTTACTGCTCTGTATACTCCACTGGATCTCTAACTGGCAGTATCCACGTCCCTTTACCAAGGTTTCTCCAAAGCCTAGGAGGCTGCAGCCCGAATGCTCTAGAGGCAATGAACATTCCTTGGGAGCAGGCTCAACCAAGGTCTGAATATCCAACCAGTATCCCAGCTGCCTTACCCTCAGGTGGAATAACTCGGAAGTGCATATCCAACCAGTATCCCAGCTGCCTTACCCTCAGGTGGAATAACTCGGAAGTGCATTTTCTACCCTTTCCCCTCAAGATCAACTCCAATTGCCCACAGTTGTAGTTGGTTCACTAAATCATCCTTTCTTTCCCTATCTCACTTCTCCTTTCTTTTACTATTTCCTGCATTTTCAAATAAACCACTTGCACCTGAAACTTGAACCCAAATTAAGATACATAGGCAGGGCGAGGGAAAAACAGAACACGAAAGAACTGTCCACTAATAATTTATATACAGGCTGGGGCAAAAGTAGGTTTATAGTTCATATGGAAAGTAATACAATAATTAATAAATAATACAAGAATAAACTCTGTGGCCCGGCCAGTGTGGCTCAGTGGTTGAGCATAGACCTATGAACCAGGAAGTCATGGCTTGATTCCTGGTCAGGGCATATGCCTGGCTTGCAGGCTCAATCCCCACTATGGGGCATGCAGGAGGCGGCCGATCAATAATTCTCTCTTATTACTAATGTTTCTATCTCTCACCCTCTCCTTCCTCTCTGAAATTAATAAAACATATTTAAAAAAAGAACAAACTCTGTTTCACATACTCACAACTATAAACCTACTTTTGACTATCTTGTATATATGTAACATTTATTATTCAACATCTTGTCATTTCATGCTCTATGTTTCAAAGAGGCTATAAAACTTCATATAGAATTCCTACTACTCTGTCCCCCCAACCAAACCAACAAAAATAAACATTAAACAAGAGTGAGCCAAGAGAGCGCTTTTCAGAGTTTTTACAATTTCACTGTGAAGAATCAGCGCTTTCCTATTTAGCTATTCACCAGGGAAAGCCATGAAAAGGTAAAAAGGGACTGACGCCCAGATGGAACGCTGACTCAGAACACTGCCTTATAAGGAAGAAAACTCCCACAGAGTTAAGGCCTGTTGGAGTTAATATGACAGTTCCTAAAATACGTAGAAAATGCATACAATGTCCAGGCTTCCTCTCAGGGATAAATAAGGGCAACTCCTGACCCTCTCTTCCTCTTGGAACCACCACAAGGGAACAGCTCAGGATGATTTCCAAGGAGGGTGTCTTGACCCACTGCCATCTAGTCAGACCATTTAAGTGTTCATACACACTGGAATCACAAACTTCTCCCAAGGAATTCATTTATGGCATTTCATGGTTATCTGTCAGGCCTTTTGCAGCATTCAAAGTTGGCTGGCTGCCTAGGACACTGCTGACTGTGAGATTGAAATAAAAATGAGTCCAGCCCTCTATCCATTAAACAAATATTTATTAAATACACTGTTCTAGGGAAAGAAATACAGGATTTAAAAAAAAAGGAGGGGGGGTAGGGGAGGCTGGGAAGGGCAGGGGGGAAAAAAGAGCTATGTATTAATCTTTGTAAAAAAAGCAAATAAACAAAAATATGGTAAAGAAAACAAAAAAAGACCCTGCCCCTACCCTCATGAAGCTTAACCTACATTTTATTGGCTGGGAAGAGGTAAAGAATTATATACATACTAGAGGCCTGGTGCATGAATATTCGTGCACTGGGGGAGAGGGAGTGGTCCCTCAGCAGGGTCTGCCCCCTCTCACAGTCCAGGAGCCTTCAGGGGATGTCCTACTCACTGGCCTCCCTCAGCAGGAGGTGGCTAGGCTGATCAGGAGAAGGCGCTGCCTTCATCACCCGTTGTTGCTGCCACTTCCAGCTGCGGCTGCTTGGAGGCCTGAGCCCCAGGACTGGCAGCCACCAGGGCTCATGGCTGCCTGAGCCCACAGCTACCATGAGCCCGGGCATCAAAGCTGCTGTGGCTTTGTCCAGATGGATGGCCAGAAGACATCTGCCCTAATTAGCATATTACCCTTTTATTAGTATAGATACTAGATGCTCGGTGCACAAAATTCATGCACGGGGGAAGGGGGGGAGTCTCCCAGCCCAGCCTGTGCCCTCTTGCAGTCCGGGAGCCCTTGGGGAATGTCCAACTATTGGCTTAGGCCCGGGGAGTGAGCCTAAGCCAACAGGCGGACATTCTTAGCATTGCCGTGGAGGTGGGAGAGGCTCCCGCCACCACTGCTAAACTCGCCAGTCATGAGCCCAGCTTCTGGCTGAGCAGCGCTCCCCCTCTGTGGGAGCGCACTGACCACCAGGGGACAGCTCCTGCGTTGAGCGTCTGACCCCTGGTGGTCAGTGTGTACCATAGTGACTGGTCGTTCCATTGTTCAGTCAATTTGCATATTAGCCTTTCATTATATAGGATTATGTGAGTGGAGTGGGTAGAGGAAAAATAAATAAATAGAATATGGATATGTAATGTATCCAGTGGTGGTAAGTAGTGTAGAGAAAAATTAAACAGCAGGTTAGGGCATATAGGGAGTGCTGGGGTGGTTAGTTTCCGTTTTATATAGGGTGGTCACAGAAGGTCTCTCTGATAAAATGGCATTTTGAGCAGAACCCTTGAAGGAAATGAGGGAGCAAATTATTAGATATCTGGGAGATGAGTATTCCAGGAGAGGGGACAGAGTTCTGGACTATTTTAAAACATAAGGTAACCAAAAGAACTCTTTTGTCCTCCTTCCTTCCCTTCCTCTTTTTTAAAGCTTTGTGGAAATAAAGATTATTTCAAGTGGGCTGAGTGCAGAGATACATTTAACATCATCAGACCAGTTGGAAAGATTCCTCTCTTCTAAAGCCTCCATCAACTTCAGTCTTGTAAATGGTTAGTGCTCAAGAGGACAAACAGCATTGCAAATCTTTTTTGTTGTTGTTAATCCTCACCCGAGGATATTTTTCCATTGATTTTTTAGATTAGAGAGAGTGAAAGGGACGCAGAGCAGAAACATCGATGTGAGACACATCGACTGGTTGCCTTCTGCACGCACCCCAACCCTGGGCCAGGGATCAAGCCTGCAACCCAGGTACATGCCCTTGATCAGAATCAAATATGAGACCTGGGCTGATGCACTAACTACTGAGCAAAACCAATGAGGGCAGTATCACAAGTCTTGATCAGCCATCTCACAAATATTTAAACATTTAGGAGCAAGAAAACAAAGACCAAACAGTGCCAACACCGATCACTATGAAAAGAAATTAAACTACATGTGCTAAGCCACAACCCAGGTGTGTGCATTTGTTTACTTGTGGTGACTGGTGAATGCATACATTTACTAGACCTATTCAATATAAATTTAAAATTACAGTAATACATATAGAAAACTTCCCTGTGAAATTACATATTTAATTTTAATCACACAAACATGTCTACATAAGTAAAAACAGGTAAACTAACTTTCTTTTTAAAAATTTTAAAAAATATTTATTGATTTTAGAGAGAGAGAAAGGAATTGAGAAAGAGAGATAGAAATATCAATGACGGGAGAGAATCATTGATTGGCTGCCTCTTGCAAGCCCCACACTGGGGATTGAGCCTGTATCATGGGCAAGTGTCCTGACCTGCAATCGTACCATGACCTCCTTGGATCCTAGGTTGTTGCTCAACCACTGAGCCACGCCGGCCGGGCTGTTGTTTCACTTTTTTATGCATGTATTGATTCTCATATGTGCCCTAATTGGGGACTGAACCTGCAACTTTGGTGTACTGGGATGACACTCTAACCAATTCAACTATCTGGCCAGGGTGAACCATTTTATAGTAAAAAATTAGCTGGCACATGCCCTTGACCAGAATCGAACTTGGGATCCCCTCAGTCCACAGGCCAATGTTCTATTCACTGAGCCAAACCAGCTAGGGCTAAACTAACTCATTTGTCAAATTTTTAACATACGCATTTGGAAAACTTACAATGGACTTTTAGCTTTAACACCCTCTCACCCCAATTAGTCCATGATATCACAGTTTTACTGTGTTAACTTGTTCAAGCATAGAGGCAGAGAAACAACCGCTCCTCTCAATCAATTTCAAGAAGGAACCACGACCATAAAAAGAAAAGGTTGCCATATTGGCACTCTGTTACTATGTCCTCTGTCAATCCACTAATCAGTACAGAAAACAGTCACTCATGTAATGCTCCCTACTCTCCTGTAGATGCTGTAATGTCCAGCACTCTCCAGGAACTCCTGCACTTTCTTCAGCTCTTAGCAGTCTTGAATTACATACGCTCTTAAGAAAGACCTTTATTAGATGAACATCCAGAGAAGCCCATGCCTCTAAATATATAGACCATTTTCGTAGAGTCACTGAAGTCACAAGAAATTTTTAACAACTTGAAGGTTAAAAAAGGATCTAAACGTAGCCATAGCAAAACTGCTTACTAAATAGAAGCTTACTGGGAAAAAGTATGTATTAGCCAATTTTATTCTAATTGAGTTTAGAAATATGTATATATAACAGCAAGATGGCGGCATAAGGTAAACACCGTAAATGCAGCCATGAACAACTATTTCAGAAAAACCACGAAAAGAACACACGGACACCACTCGCACCCACAGGAAGGCTGGCTGAGTGAAAATCCTACAACTAGAAAAGAGTCTGGACTCAGAGGAGCAGCAGAAGCAAAGTACAGAGGTACAGAGGCGCGCACACAGGGCTCGGGGAGAGGGCTGGCGCCGGAGGACGTGGTTCTTTTCCAAAACGGAGAGAGCCACAAGTTCCCAGAGGCTCTGAACTCCAGTTCCAGGTGAGTTTCTGAGGACCCAGACACCCGGAGAAGGGAGACTGACTGGCACCGGGAGGAAATCCAAAGTGGATTTCTCTCAGCGTTGCTTGCAGCAATTACTGTGGGACACAGAGACCTGGTGTCTCTCAGTGCAGGGCTGAGAAGCGGCCATAGCTATTTGCTCCGCCCTGCCCTGCAAACTCCCCGAGGCCCCGCCCCTCCCAAGCTGCATCAGAGGCTTTTGCATATAAAAGACTGAGTAGCCTAAGGCAAAGGCTTAATCAACACCTCCTTAAAGATACAGGAGCCAGCCTCACCCAGTGGCCAGAGTGGGACTAACTTAAACAAAACAGATCCACAAGGAACACACTCGGGGCAGATGCAGTGAGCATAAAAGCCCCATTGAAACAACTCTTGCCCCATAAGGGTGTCTCCAGCACAGAAGTTCTCCCACTGTAGACACAGCTGACTCTCATAACCAAGTGGCTTAGAGGTTAATTCCTCGCAGTGATCGCCTAACTCAGAAAGGGACGCAGCCAAAATGCAGAGACAAAGAAACAGGTCACAAATGACAGAAATGGAGGAAAGAAAACGACAGGATATAGAGTTCAAAACCACGGTTATTAGGTTTTTCAAGAAATTTCTAGAGACTGCTGATAAATTTAGTGAGATCTTCAATGAATCTAATGAGACCCTCAAGGATATGATAAAGGATCAACTAGAAATTAAGCATACACTGACTGAAATAAAGAATATTATACAGACATCCAACAGCAGACGAGAGGATCGCAAGAAGCAAGTCAAAGATATGAAATATGAAGAAGCAAAACCTACCCAGCGGGAAAAGCAAAAAGAAAAAAGAAAAGAAGAAAAAAGAAAAAGGATCAAAAAGTATGAAGATAGTGTAAGGAGTCTCTGGGACAACTTCAAGCGCACAAACATCAGAATTATAGGGGTGCCAGAAGAAGAGAAAGACCAAGATATTGAAAACCTATTTGAAGAAATAATGACAGAAAACTTCCCTCACCTGGTGAAAGAAAT
>PVJC01056027.1:0-10019 GCA_004026665.1 Murina feae
GTGGAGTAACCTTCTTTCTCTCTGTTCCATTCCTTCACTGATAAACCCTCTACAAAAAAGAGGAGGAAAAACAAAAGAAAAATGGAAAGAAAAAGAAATGAGATCAATTCTCACACATTTTAAAAAATTCACTCAAACTTGATCAAAAATAATTTTTTTATGCTCACCTGAGGATATGTGTATTGATTTTAGAGAGTGGAGGGGAGAGATAGAGAGAAGCATCGATGAGATAGAGAAACATCAATCGGTTGCTTCCCATCTTCCTGCCCTGACTGGGGATTGACCCCAAAACCTTTTTGGTGTGTGGGATGATGCTCCAACTATAATCAATGGAAGTGGGGTTCTTGGGGTACTCCTGGAATGGGCATTTCTGGAGGCCCCCATGGGAGCATCAGATATGGTAGAAAGCTTTATTCCCACAGAATTCCATCCCTGGGTTTCTGAAGTCTCATTGCTCTTTGTCCAGTCACAGAAGAAGTACAGCTGGGCTTTCAGGAAAGCTACAAGCAAAGCCAGGGTCCAGAGTTTCCTTCCCTTGCTGCAGCCAAGTCCAGTTCAGCAACAGGCTAGCTGCAGTCCATTAGGCCATTGTGTGTGGGGTCCACATGGCTGTGTGTCAAGGGCAGAATGCAAGAGACCGTGCCCCAAGCAACAAGAGTCCCAAGGGTCCTGAAAGCTCACAAGAGACTGAAAGTCTTTGTTCAGGGGATTAAATATCCCAAATTTCCTCATTTTGCAGTGGCCACACCCATCTTTCCAACCATGTCTGTGCCCAGGTGTGATTGACAGCAAGCAAGCACCTTCCCTATGTCATGCCATTTTACTGGGCATGTGCCTGTCTTCCCTTTGTCCAGTCCTCTTACTCCAATGTCTTTCAGGGAACATGGCTATAATGTCTGGCCTTTCCTCTTTTAATAATTAGCTAATTACAACAGTATCACAACCAACTAAGCCACTCGATAAGGGCTGGGTCAAAAATGTAACTGTAAAATATCAACATTTTAGAAGAAAACATAGGAAACCTTTGGGACCTAGGGCTTGGTAAGGACTTTTTAGATGTGACACTAATGCATACTCCACAAAAGAAAAGCATCAATAAATGGGGCTTTACAAAATTAAAAATGTTCTGCAAGAATTCTGTCAAGAGGATGAAAAGATAACCTGTAGGCAGAGAACCATATTTGCACTCCCCAACTATTACAGAGGGCACGCATCTACAATATGTAAAGGCCTCTCCTAACTGCACACTAAAAGCACCCGATGTCAAATGGGCGTAAAAAACACGAGGAGACGACCCAGCAGAGGAAACCCAGAGGGCAGATGAGCCCACGCAGAATGATGCTAACAGCAGCAGCCATGAGAGACGTGCAGAATGAGAATGTGGTAATGCACCACTGTGAAAGCAGCCGGAACATGAAGTACCCACAATGCACTATGCTGGTGAGAAGCTGGATCTTCATGCACCGAGGGTGGGAACATGAGCAGTGCAACTCCTCTGGAAAAGGGTTTGTCAGTTTCTTAAAAAATGAAACATACGCTTCCCACAGAACCCACTAGTCCCACTTCAGTATATGAATGCCAGAGACATGGAAACTCACGCTCACACAGTAACGTTGCACAAATGGTCACAGAAGCTTTATTTGTAACGGCCCAGACGAGAAACAGCAGCGGTGCCCTACAGCAGGTGGACACACTACGGGACACAACTCAGCAGTCAAAGGGAACCAACTGTGGATACACCCAACAACCTGGATCGCTCTGGAGGGCGTTATGTAAACTGAGATAAGCCAGACTCAGAAAGTCACATACTGTCTGATTCCATTTACCTGATGTTCTCAAACTCCCAACATTACAGAGATGGAGAGCAGATCAGGGAAGTCAGATGCTAGGGGATGGAATCAGGAGGGAAGTGGTTGGAACTCTGAAGGGGAGCATGAGGGATATCTCTGGTAACAGAACACAGAGATTGTGCTTGATTGTGGTGATGGTTACACAAATCTAAAATGTGGTGAAACATGGCAATAGAACTGTACGTACACAGTGTAGCACTATCAGTTTCCTGGTTTTGATAGTGTACCATAGTTCTTAAAATATAACCATTTGGGGAAATAGTGAAAGGGTACACAGCATGTCTACATAGTGTCTTTACAACTTCATGTCAATGATAATTAGTTCAAATTAAACGTTTTTAAAAATTCGCTTTCTAGCTAAAACTCAGAACACTCAAAATATTAGCAAGGGACTCATTCATTCGTGGTGGGAATGCAGAGTGGCACTGTCCCTTTGCAGGATGACACTGGTGCTTTCTTACAAAGCTGAACACACCCTTACCATTGATCCCACCAGCACAGTCTCAGGGATTCCCTCAAAGGAGTTGAAAACTTTGTCCATAGGAAACCCCGCACATCAATGCTTACAGCAGCTTCATTTACAATTACCAAGTCTTGAAGCAACAGCCATGTCGTTCAGTAGATGAATGGATACATAAGCTGTGGTACATTCACACAACTAAGTATTTTGCAGTGATAAAAAGAAATGAGTTTTAAGCTATGAAAAAACCTGGAGAAACCTTAGATACATAGTGCTAAGTGAGAGGATTATCTCTCCACTCCACCCCATCTTCTCCTCACACTTTCTCTGTTGAGACCCATTCTACTGAGGATCCAGATGTTTCATTGCCTTGGAGGCTCAGGAACCAAAATCAAATTCTGATCTGGGTGCTCAGTAGAGATCTCCCAAAAAACCTTCCTCTCGAGTTTTCCAGATGAGGGCTGGACCACAGCAACTGGATTGCTTACAGAACCTCTGACTGAAACCACACCCTAATGTACCTGGGTAGCAATTGCAGAGGATGAAGGGGTCACATATTCCCCAGCCCCTGTGAAGAACTGGCTCAGACACCAAAAACTCCACCTAGACTCATCCAATGGTTTATTGTATTTAGAAAAACCACAATCACAGTTTGAAATCCCAAGCAAGAAATATACAGATGTGTTCATAGCAAAGAAAAGGTCTTATGGGGCCTATTGCAGGGGCATTGCATGCTGATAGTAAAGAAGATAATGGGAAATATGGGGCAAAGAGATATAGAAAGGGACAATGGACAGGGCAGCCCAACTAAATCCTGGAATATGGAGAGATCAAGATGTCATGGCTACTCTTAGACTGACGTAGGGGTTGGAAAGTGCTGACGAATGGTGGTTGTCCTCACTGAGGTGGGCAGCTGAGGAAGTGCCAGGTTTGTAAAGATATAAAGCAGAAATCTCTTCATTGATCTTCTCCCTAAGAAAGTCCATTACCTGTAGGAGGACACACATAATTTTTAAAGAGTTTAAGATGAATATTAGAGCCCTTACCTTCAGATTCCTTCCCCTTCTCCCTTAATCCTTTGTCTATGAAAAGTCTCCTAATATTCATCTGACCTCTAGTAAATACAGCTTTTCCAACATGAACTGCATGAATGAGCCAACCATGCTTTACCTTCTTTTAGAAACCTGACACCATTTTTCAGATTGAAGGAGCAAAAACAATAAATCCACACTGACCCTGAAAGAATCAAGCTGTGGAAATGCTTTTTACTTGATGGCCTGCCTCAGAAAATGTAAGCCAGGAAGTGCCCAAATCTTGAAACTAACTCTCCTTGACCCCTGGGCCTCGTATTCTAATGTTAAACAGTAGTCTTAGGTCTGGAGATAATTCCCAAGACTGAATGTCTAGGTCAGGGGTAGGGACCATCCAGCCTGTGGGTACACAAGGTCCACAAAATCATTTGGTCTGGCCCTGCCAAGACCTTAGGGGTGAGTTAATTAAGTGTTTGACCAAATAGAGCAGGCTAATTTTTAATTTGATAAAGTTGTGTAGCCTATGAATGATGTTATGAATGTGCAAACGGCCAACCTTGAAGCTTTGGGATATCAGACAATGCCTATGTCTGATTCTGTCCTAGCAAAGGTAAGCCAAGAGCTATGACTCTTCCCACCCTGTTCCCTTCAGCATCACATGTCCTTTTCCCCACTCTGTTTCCTTCCCTTGATAACCCCCCACATGCCTCCTCTGAACACACCAAACCCACCTGCGATGCCTCACAGCGGCCCCAGGCGTTCAGCAGCATGGCCCTTGCGCACACTCTTGACAATGAGGACGGTCCCAACAATGATGCCCACCAGACCCACAACCAGGCCCAGGCCACACACCACACTCTCTGTGGTCTCTGGGAGGGAATCGTGTGCTTCAAACTCTGGGGGAATATGAAATAAAGGACAGAGGTAATGAGTGTGGTCCTAAGTCAAACAATGGTTATTAATCAAACTAAAGAAGAGGAAGAAGACATAATGATGCATTAAGGGAATTACAAGTTAGAAAGCAAGGAACGCTGGATAACGGGAGAAGAGAAGACCAGGAATCACATCAGCTGCTATGAAATAGTTCGGTGACTCTGAGTCCCAAAGGACCAGGCACACGCATCACAGAAGGAAACACAAAAAGTAAAGGAGGTTGAAGGGTGGTCCATACCCCAGTGCTTGATAAGAGGCTCCTCCAAACCCCAGTGCTCCACCTTACAGTCATAGACATCCTCATTTGAGGGCAGGAAGGGGAGATAGTACAACTTGCGGAAAAGGTGGTCCTGCCTGGGCAGGAAGACCGTGTCTGACACTCCGGTTGTGACGGGTTTCCCATTTTTTAACCATGTGATGTTGATCACAGGTGGGGAGAACTTGTCAACGAAGCAGATGAGGAAATTGGGCTCTCCCAGTTCCACAGCCTTGTTCGGGAACACAGTCATCTCTGGAGGTACTGGGGGACACGGGACAGAAATTAGCCTTCCTTGCTTAGGCTTGGCCCCTCCCTCTCTCAATGACATTGAAAAGGAGTTCATATTGCACCCTGAGAATCTATGCCACAGACTCAGATACCCGTCTCTGACACGTTCACCCATAAACTGTAACCACTATTGAGGTATAAGGTACCCTCGGACTTCATTCCTGGCTCCCCAAGCATAGCTTCAGGGCAATAATTTTTTGAAGGACAGTGGATCACAGACAAGATGTGAGGAAATGATCAGGAAACGAGAAGCCCCACGAAGTGGTTGGGCCTGTAGCAGGGGACTTTAGGGCGTGATAGGGCAAGGTTAGGCCCCTGGAAGGGAAAGCCATTCACAATGATACAACAAAAAGACCTGAAGCATCTATTTTAAAGCTCCGATCCCCACATCTAGTAGTGCAGCAGGGAGAGGTACCGTTGGAGTTCAGGGTGTGATTGGAGCGCTTTATCATAGTTTCCAGTTTGGCTTTGTCCACAGTGATGTTGGCCAATGCACCCTGGGCCTCAAAGCTGGCAAATTCACCAAATTCTTTCAGCCTCCAGACCATCTCCTTCTTTTGCATATCCACGTGGAAAATCTCATCCCCGTCAAAGTCAAACATAAACTCTCCTGATTTGTCAGGGAGCAATTCGGCCTGGATGATCACATGATCCTCTGAAAATGAAGAAAATGGAGTTAGTGTTGGAACAAGCAGATAGAGATGAGGAGCCCATGTTGTGAGACACACAGGTGGGCAGCGGGGGAGAAAGGGGTGGGCCAAGAGGAGCGAGGGAGTGACGGAGAGGAGGGATGAGTGGGAAGATGAGGCCTGAGTGACGCATGTTTGTGTTGGACAGGGATTGGAGGAGACTAAGGAGCATGTTAGAGAGGGTGGATTGAAGGAAATGGACTGGGGCTTGTGAAGCTGTGGTTTGCCTCTAGGTCAGTAGCCGTGGAATGATTCCCATTTTAGAAATCCAGGAGCAGGTCCTAAAAGGTTGGGTTCTGAACTCTGAAATCAAGTTAAATTTTGAATTCTTATTCAGCTACTTACTTACCCAGTGATCATGAGCAGATTATTTCAGCTCCTGACGTGTAATTTTTAAAATTGTTTTCTTTTATGGTTTTGCTTCTTCTATGGGTTTGTTTTTAATTCAAATCAGACAAGGTAAGTAATTTCTTAGTCCATCATCAGGTCTGTAAGGAGCACTTTAGGGTCAGAAACTGGCTTGTATGTAGGGGCCACACCATGGAAAATATCATTGGGGCCTCAGGTACCTGGGAAGTGAAGATTGAGACCTTGTGGAGCACCCACTTTCCTGGATCCGCACCCGCACATGGATGCTCTGAGGGAAGAACTCTATTTGACAATGAACGCTTATGTCTCAAAGATGCTTATACTGAGACTGTCCTTATGGGGTCTATTCTATATGGCTGATACTGAGCCTAATTTACACCAAGGGCATAATCAATTTGAAATAAGAAAGTTAACATTGGAGATATGCAGCCTCCATGGTGGGTGTAGAGGAGAGAGGGATTTTAAAGTGTGGCTATGTATAGGTAAAGCCAGGGATTTATTTAGCATTTGCAGCTATGTACGCACATGTACACACACACACACACACAGAGGCATTCTAGTTGCTCCTTCTCAACCCAAGGGAACAGCCTCTCTTTCCAGATATGCATCCCCATGTGTGGCTCGTTCTGGGCAACAGAAACCTACAGCTGCCATCATGAATATTGGAGCTGGGCTATTCCTTCATTCCAGTGCCCACCACCCTCTGCAGTGGTCGCCTGGGTGAAAGGTATTTCTTCTCAATATACCTTCACTACAGCACAGTGTCTGATCAGGAGAAGGCAGACAACATCGGCTCTTCACTTCCTTACTCATTTTTCTACTCTCTTGAGAAAATCGCTCAGTAGCAGTGATCAAAGATCATTGTAAGATCCAGTGAGGAGGGCCTGTCACTGTCCTGGGGCAGTAAATTAAAAGCAGCTCATATCAGCACACCTGTCCTCCCCCTCCACTGGGAAGACTTACTTTTTGGTGACTCTCCTTTCCAGTGATCTTCCACAAATGTCATTGCTCAAAACATTCTGAGAGGATCCACATGCCAAAAAAACAGCTACCAGGTGTCCAGCTAAGAAATGATATCCAGGTCAAGCCAAAGCCCCCATCTGCAGCTCTCCCTGAGCACATAAGAAGCCTGCTCACTCCTCAATTTATGGCTGGATCTTTCTCGAGTCAGACCACCTGCACCCAGGTGACATGAGTAAATATCATTTAATTACACTGAGCCTTGAGTCTGTTCTGTGTGACTCTGATCCAACCCCAAACTTTTCAGTTCATGTGTTTTTGTTTCTTTTTTTTTTTTTTTAGATTACACATATAAGTGAAATCATATGGTACTTGTCTTTCTCTAACTGACTCATTTTACTGACTAAACATAGTACCTCTAAGTCCAAAAGATTTTCTTTTTTATGGTCAAGTAATAGTCCATGATATATATAACCACTCTTTTTATCCACCCATCTATTGATGGACATGAGGGTTCCTTCCATAGTTTAATTATTGTAAATAATACTACAGTGAACATAGCATACATATATTCTTTCAAATTAGTGTTTTGGATATATATACCCAGAAGTGGAATCATTGGGTCATAGGCGGTTCCATGTTTTATTTTTGGAGGAACCATTATACTGTTTTCCATAGTGGTGGCACTAATTTGCATTTCCAACAACAGTGCAAGCAGGTTTGATTTTCTCTACATCCTTGCCAACATTTGTTTCTGGTTGATTTATTGGTGATAGAAATTCTAACAATTGTGAGGTGATCTCATTTTGGTTTCAGTTTGCATTTATCTTATGATTAGTGGCATTAAGCATTTTTTCATATGTCTATAGGCAATCTATGTGTCCTCTTTGGAGAAATGTCTATTCAGGTTCTTAACCTATCTCTTTATTTTTATTTATTATTATTATTATTTGTTAATACTCATCTGAAGATTTTTTTTCATTGAGTTTTAGAGAGAGTAGAAAGAAGAGAACGAGGAGAAGAGAGAGAGAGAGAGAAAGGAGAAGAGAGAGAAACATCAGTGTGAAAGAGACACATGGATTGGTTGCCTCCCCCACATGCTCAAACTGGGGCCAGGGATCAAACCTGCTACCTAGGTACGTGCCCTTGACTGGGAGTTGAACCCGAGACCCTGCAGTGCACAAGCTGATGCTCTGAGCAGTGAGCAACACTAGTCAGGGCATGACCTATTATTAAAAATTGAATTGGGTGTTTTGGTGTTGAGTTTTATGAGTCTTTAAAATAAATTTTGGGCATTAACTCCTTATCAAATGTATTATTGGCTAATATCTATTCTCATTTTGGAGACTGTCATTTTGTTTTGTTGATGTTTCCTTTGCTATGTAAAAACAGTACTGTTGAAAGTCTTACATAGGTCCCATCTTTCCCCCATTAACCTCTTCCAGTCAGCCCCGAACTCCCTTCCCCCCTCAGGTCCTCACCACACCATTGTCTGTGGCCATGGGTTATGCATATATGCATGCAAGTCCATTGGTTGATCTCTTCCCACCCATCCTCCCCCCTTCCCTCTGAGATTCACAGGCTGTTCTATGCTTCTATGTCTCTGGATCTATTTTGTTCATCTGTTTATTTTGTTCATTAGAGTCCACATATGAGTGAGATCATGTGCTACTTAACTTTTGCTGACTGGCTTATTTCACTTAGCATGATGCTCTCCAGGCCCATCCATGCTGTTGCAAATGGCAAATGTTCTTTCATTTTTATTGCCATGTAGTTTTCCATTTGTAAATGTGCCACAGTTTTTTTACCCAGTCATCTGCTGATGGGCATTGTTTCCAAATCTTAGCTACTGTAAATTGCACTGCTATGAACATAGAGGTGCGTACATTCTTTCTGATGAGTGTTTCAGGTTTCTTAGAAATAGGTTACTGCGTCAAATAGCAGTTCCATTTTTTGATGAAACTCCATACTATTTTCCACAGAGGCTGCACCAGTCTGCATTCCCACCAGCAGTGTACTAGGGTCCCCTTTTTTTCCACATCCTCACCCGCACTTGTCATTGGTTGATTTGTTGGTGATAGCCATTCTGACAGGTGTGAGGAGATATCTCATTGTCGTTTTGACTCGTGTCTCTTGGATGATTAGTGACTTTAATCATTTTTTCATTAGTCTCTTGACCATCTATATGTCCACTTTGGAGAAGTGTCTATTTAAGTCCTTTGCCCATTTTCTAATTGGATCGTTTATCTTCCTTTTGTTAAGTTGTACAGGTTCCCCATATATTTTGGAGTTTAACCTCTTATCAGATGTATCATTGGCAAATATGTTCTCCCCTATCGTGGTCTCTCTTGTTTGTTGATGTTTCTTTTTCAGTGCAGAAGGATTTTATTTTAATGTAGTCGCATTGTTTTTTTTCTTCTTATTTTCCATTTCCATTTCCATTATCCTAGGAGATGTATCGGTAAACATATTGCTATGAGAGATGTCTGACATTTTGATGTTGATGGCTTCTTCTAGGACTTTTATGGTGCTTTGTCTTACATTTAAGTCTTGTATCCATTTTGAGTTTATTCTTGTGTATGGTGTAAATTAGTGGTCTAGTTTAATTATTTTGCATGTACCTGTCCAATTTTCCAACACCATTTATTGAGCAGAATGTCTCTGCTTCATTATATGCTCTTACCTTCTTTAGCATTTATTAACTGAGCATAGGGGCTTGGGTCGATTTCTGGATTCTCTTTTCTGTTCCATTGATCTACATGTCTGTTCTTGTGCCAGAACCAGGCTGTTTTGGTTATATTGGCTTTATAGTATAGTTTGATATCCAGTATTGTGATATCTCTAACTTAGTTCTTCTTTATCAAGATTGCTGCAGCTAGGCTTTGCAGACGCCGCCGCCCGGAAGCCGCCCATGACCAGCCATGGTGAACCCCATCGTGTTCTCGACATCGCCGTCGATGGCGAGCCCTTGGGCCGCGTCTCCTTCGAGCTGTTCGCAGACAAAGTTCCAAAGACAGCAGAAAACTTCCGTGCTCTGAGCACTGGAGAGAAAGGATTTGGTTATAAAGGTTCCTGCTTTCACAGAATTATTCCGGGATTTATGTGCCGGGGTGGTGACTTCACGCGCCATAATGGCACAGGCGGCAAGTCCATCTATGGGGAGAAATTTGAGGATGAGAA
>PVJC01056028.1:0-10014 GCA_004026665.1 Murina feae
TCTCTCTCTCTCTCTCTCTCTCTCTCTCTCTCTCTCTCTCTCTCTCTCTCTCTCCTACTTTCTGGAATGATTTTACTTTCTAACCCTTCTATTTAATTTTTAAAAAATATATTTTCTTGATTTTTTACATAGAGAAAGGGAGAGGGATAGAAAGTTTGAAACATTGATGAGAGAGAAAGAGCAATTCAGCTGCCTCCTTCACACTCCCTACTGGGGATGTGCCTGCAACCAAGGCACATGCCCTTGCCTGGAATCAAACCTGGGACCCTTCAATCTGCAGGCTGATGCTCTATCCACTGAGCCAAACCGGTTAGGGCTCTATTTAATTTTTAGAAATTTAATGCATAGATTAAAAAAACTTTTTTTTGAGTGTGCGTGTGTAGCAAAGGTGGAAATTCATTGAAGAACAAGTACAGACTCCCACATAGGGAAGGGGAAAGAATCTCACAGCACAGACTACCATGTTGGGGGGAGAAAGAGTCCCTAATGCATAGATTTTAAGTTTTCAAGAGGTCTTTCCTGTCCTTGGATTACCTGTTTTCATAGCATCTAATATATATATATATATCTCCCCCGCCCCCCCAGGATACACCTTCAGTTATTTCTCTGAGGACATTCTTTGCTTGTTTGTAAGTTGTTATCTCTTCCCTGTATGTTCTTCCTCCTTTTTCCTCCCCATTCCTCAAATTGTTTGCTTTTCTTTCTCCCTTTCTTTTCATATCCTTTGCTTGTTTTGGCCTCTCTCTTCCATGTTGTGGCCTTCTAGAAATATCTAATAAATCTTGAGCATTCATTTACATTTAAAGGTGGAGCCCTAAGCAATTGGCTGGAAGTCTTTGTGTAGCCACTTCTATGAGCTCTTCCATGATTTTAGTCTTATAATCCCCAAAGAACTCTGAATCTCTCTTATGGCATTCACATTCTGCTTTATAGTCAGTGACCTCTACGCTCGCCTTATAAATGAGAACTCTTCTATGTGATATGAATCTCTTCCCCTGGGATACATTACCTCAAATCAGCCTGATAACCCTGTGCCCTTTGTGTTTCTTCTATTTCACTGTAAATGCTGTTTATCACTGTTCGTTATCACTGGTCAGGAACATGGTTGAAATTTCTAGGTTATCCTTGTACAATCTGGTAAAAACAACCATGGAGTAGTTTGGTGAATTTACTAAATAAAAATTATAGATATTTTCTTTTTGCATTTTTGTGGATTTGTGGGCAGGATAACTATCCTCCAGTGTGTCAGGTTTGCCAGAAATTCAGGCAGCAGCAAATGATACCTCAAGAATCCACAAAAGAGGGCTTATTAAAAACTGGAGCAATTTGTGTGCATCCATTGTATCAAAGAATGTGCTATATAATAAATGCCTCTGTCTCTCTGTTTTTTAATCCTTACCTGAGTATTAAAATGTTTAAGAGAAGAAAGGGGGAGGGAGGGAGGGAGAGAGAGAGAGAGAGAGAGAGAGAGAGAGAGAGAGAGAGAGAGAGAGGTGTGAAAGATTGGCTACAATTTCTCTGATATTCATCCCATGTGATCACTTAATTAACAAAGGCAGCAGAAGTGAAGCTGTGTGACTACTGAGGCTAGGTCAGAAAGGTGACATAGATTCAACTTTTGGAACCCTGAGCTACTATGTAAGTTCTCATGCTGCCATGCTGTGAGAAAACCCAGGTCACAGAAGATGCCACATAGAGCTGCTCAGCCCCAGCTAGGTCTCAACTGACAGGCAGCATCTCAGGCCAGACATGTAAGTGAAGACACCTCTAGATCCAGCACATCCCCCAATCCCTGCAATAGAGCCAGTCCCAACTGTTGAGTTCTCCCATCTGAGACTTCAAATATCATGGAACAGTGACAAGTCATATTTGCTGTGCTCTGTTGAAATTCCTGATCCACAGAACCCATCAGCATCATAAAATGGTTGTTTTAAGCTGGTAAGTTATTTTTCTTTTCTTTTTAAAAATTTTATTTTTCTATGTTCTCTCTCTCTTTTTTTTTAAACTGTTAAGTTTTGAAATAATTTGCAAACATTGCAATAATAACTAAATAGGAGGGAGTAGGTTTATCAGGTTCTAGGGAAGGAAAGGTGGGCTGGTGTTAGGGGCGAGAAAGGAATATCGGGGACAGGCTATGGTTGTGGGAAATATTGATCGTGCTCTGATAACCATAATTGCCTTGTGTTGGTTAAAGAAAGGACATTCTGACTTGGCTGGGGGTTGTATGCCCTTGGGACCTGGGAGTCAACCTTGGAATGAGGTCCATTTCATGAAGAGATTAACACTCTTGTTGCCCAAACAACGGAGTCTTACCCAGCCTCTTACTTCTCCATGCCTGTAATTCTTACTTCCCCATGCCTGTAACTCCTATTCTCCCATGCCTATAACCCAATTTCCCTGTGTAATCTTTGTCCTACCTTGTATAAACAGCTGAGAGAGCAGATTTTTGTGGATGACCTGCTGCTCTCTCATACTGCTGGAAGTACTGGGACAAACAGCCTCTGAACCTCGGAGTGCATATGGTTTGTCGCTTCCTGCTGACCTGATTTCTGCAATAACCCTGGGAGAGTGACTATGTTGAACAGAAACAAAATTTCTAAACACACAATTAGGCCATGAGCAAGCCCTCATGGGACAGTCCTTAATTACTCTGATACCACCCTGGGAATTCCCCTTCGTCTGCACTACTTTAACAGACAGCTACAAGGATGCAAAAGAACTAAAACACAAATGTCTTCTTATTCTGCACAGTCTTTTATGAGTCCCTCCAGCTTTCATGGAATAGGGGTGGCATAGCTTCCTTCTTCTAGCATTTTTGGTGACTTCTGAAACACAGAGTCTGTAATACTGACCTAAAGTTATACTAAGAAGATTAGTAAATAGAGCCATATCAAACATTAGATGGGCTGACTTCACACAGAATATGTGTGACTCCAAGCTGTACAACTCATTTGTCTAATTTCCAAATAGCACCACTAATTCTTTTTGTAGGTGAGTATGTAAGCCCTTAAGTGTACTGTCTGTGCTCAGTCACCCAGCATTTCCTGAGATGCCTAGCAAGCAGCAAATCCTGTAAGTCAGATTTTCTTTTATGTTGACTCCAGTTGAATCCAGTTGAATCATCATCTCCGCCATTGCTCCTGATTCTGCCCTCTTTATTTTTTTGACTGTGCATATGTTTACCTCTTGCTTCCATTGAAGTTATCAAGCATTAACCATCAAGTTAGTTTCCAAACATTTCTCAATATTAAAAGTTAGGTACACAATCTCTTTTTAAAAATATATATATATATATTTTATTGATTTTTTACAGAGAGGGAGGGAGAGGGATAGAGTCAGAAACATTGATGAGAGAGAAACATTGATCAGCTGTCTCCTGCACACTCCCCACTGGGGATGTGCCCGCAACCAAGGTACATGCCCTTGACTGGAATCGAACTGGGACCTTTTAGTCCGCAGGCCAATGCTCTATCCACTGAGCCAAACCAGTCAGGGCAGTATGCAACCTCTTTTGATATTGATGGAGAAGAGGAAAACTAATCTTTTTGCAGGTGATTGCCAACTTGTTTATAGCCCTTTGCTCCTTTGCTTTTCCTTTCGTAGTCACAGTTTCCTTCAGTTTCCACTGAGTTCTTTGGAGATCTCTATTTCTCAGGACTCTCTCCTATTTCATGCATGTATTATACTGAGGATAAAGAAGAAACAAGCTGGGCCAACCAACATTTAGTCATAACTTAGATGTGTTAAAATTTAACTTTCTTTTTTGCCTCTAGAAATAACTGAACTACCTTCTTCATGAATCCTTGTTTACTTTCATAGTAGAAAACCCTTATAAGAGAATCTATAAGTGAAAGTTTAAGCTGAGAGCATAAGATGACAAATGCCGGGTGGCAGAGTGGATTGTGAGATCACGCAGTAGGATCTGTAAAATTTCGAGCGGAAGTTTCTAAACCTTTTTCATATCAAAGTCGTAAAGGATTGGGTTGGAAATGGGAAGTAGAAGATGTCTTTGAAGACAACTCTGCTATGAGCTCTCCCTGTCTACTTTTCTCTCATTTCAAGCCTAGTGCCATTGGAGGGCAGAGGGAGGCAACGTGGACTAATGTCTGACTTCTGACTCAAAAATATAAAAGGCAGGAATGTGGATGACCCACTGACTCAAGGTGGGAGCAAAGGATACCTGCGGATTTCCTAGATCAGATGTGATCATTGGGAGAAAGAACAGGCCTGGGGCTCTTTTTAATCTTGTCTAAGCCTGGACTGAGTGTTGGGAATCCAAGACTGAAAACGACTATGCAATGCTGAGGTGGAACAGCTAGCGAGAGGAAAATGCATCCACCAGGACTGGGAGCTATATTATGTTCCCAGTAAGGATTTCTGAAGCGGTCACAAGAGAGACCATAAATTACAGAGCTGGCTTTACACATCTGTCAGATCAAAGGGCAAGGACCACTTTATGACAGTTCTGATGAATAACTTTTCTTTTCTTCTCTCTGCTTCTTTCCCCCCTTTTTCCTCCTCTGGCTTTGATCCCTTGAGGAGTCAGAAAACAGCTAGCAAGATAGCAAGATAGAGGTAGAAGCTTATATGTACCATTAAACACATAGTAGTATTTACTCCTATTGTTGAACATGTGGTGGCATTTTCATTGTATGAAACCAGGAAAGTCTTATTGGCCAAACTCTTTGGAAGATCTTTGATAATTTGTCTCATTCTTTCAGACTATTCACTTGGACAATGGTTACCTATCTATTAATTCCTTAATCTAGCTGAGTATAAATATAGAACATTTTGTGCTTCAGTGAAATACTATGCACTATCCAGGGGGCACCCTAGATAAGATAGGTTGTTTTAAAAATTTTTATTTTAAAGAGGGAGGATGGGAGAGGGAAGGAGAGAGAGGGAGAAACATTAATGTGAGAGAGAAACGTTGATTGGTTGCCTTGTGAAGGCATCCTGACCAAGGACTGAGCCTGCAATCTGGGCATGTGCCCTGACCTGGAGTTGAACCACTGACGCTTAATCAACTGAGCTACACAAGCCAGGGCTAAATTTGTCTTTTTAAAAAATTTCTTCTTTGAATTGGTTGTAACATTTCCTCAGTATTCTCACTGAGTTAAAGAAAATCTTTAACATGTATTTATTTTAATATCTGTACGATAGTCATGATCTTATCTTTTTTTGGAAAATTATCTTTTAACAGTATGTTGTCAAAATATTAATGTTTAGCAGTCCATGTATTGCTAAACAATGACTTGAAGATGTGATTATTGTAGCAGAGGTTTGATATGGAGCTATGCATTTCAATAAATTTCTCATTTCTGCCCCAGCCAATGTGGCTCAGTGTATAGAGCATTGGCCTGTGGACCAAAGGATCCTGGGTTTGATTCTGGTCAAGGGCATGTACTTCATTTGGAGCCTCTTTCCCAGCCCGGGCCCTGGTCAGAGCTTGTGCAGGAGGCACAATTGATGTGTTTCTCTCAAACGGATGTTTCCCTTTCTCTTCCGCTCTCCCTAAAAATCAATGGAAAAATATCCTTGGGTGAGGATTAAAAAAATTTTTTTTCTTCTCATTTCTCTTGGAAAATCAGTGGCTTTGGTGATTTTGCTGTGTAATTTATGAGCAACAGATAAAAACACAAGAAATGTGCAGGTTTAGGGCAAGAGAATTCCTATGATTGCAGAACTACTATGGGATCCCTCAGCAACACCCTCTGCTCACCCTCCCATTTCTGAACAGAGGGACAACAGAAGCACAAAAGAACCAAAATATGGACATCAAATTATAACAGGCATGGCTACTAGTGCCTCCCTGTGCTCTAGGGCATTCTGAATGAGTTCTCTGTTGATAACATCAGCAGAAATCATCCCCGTTAGCATCTTAGGAAAATGTAAAGGCCAGTTTCTATATTTAAATAGAAGACTTCTGATATTTTATTTTTTTATTTTTGTTGATTTCAGAGAGGAAAGGAGAGGGAGAGAGAGATAGAAACATCAATGACAGAGAATCATTGATCAGCTGCCTCCTGTGTGCCCCTCATGAGGATTGAGCCCGCAACCCAGGTATGTGCCCTGACCAAGAATTGAACTGTGGCATCCTGGTTCATAGGTGGATGCTCAACCACTGAGCCATGGTGGTTGGGCCTCGTGTGTGTGTGTGTGTGTGTGTGTGTTAATATACTTTATTGATTTTTTACAGAGAGGAAGGGAGAGGGATAGAGAGCTAGAAACATTGATGACAGAGAAACATCGATCAGCTGCCCTCTGCACACCTTCCACTGGGGATGTGCCCGCAACCAAGGTACACGCCCCTGACCGGAATTGAACCTGGAACCCCTCAGCCCGCAGGCCGAGGCTCTACCCACTGAGTCAAACGGGTTAGGGCTGATTTTTTTTTAAATGGTAAATTAAAAGGATCAGAGTGACTTTTTCTGCACACTCCCTCCTTCTCAGCCCGCTAGGGCTGTGAGCTCCAGGCTCCTGCTAAGCTAGCACTGCTGTTGTCTCCTTCCAGCCACCCTCATGATCATCTCCTGGAACCTCATTAGGCATGATGTGATGTTCTCCAGCATCTGCAAGTTCTGCTGATGGGCTGTGCCTAGAGGTGGAGGGTACGGTAATCAGTAGGACAGAGGGTAACACTGATAACTCGCTGAAGGCTAAAGGGTAGAGGTTTCAATATCACTGGTGTTGGTATTGTCATGAACCATCATTTTCACAAAAGAAATCTACAAGGAGTACATCAAGGATTATATGAAATCAATCAAAAGGAAACTTGGAGTACAGAGATTAGAAAGATTAAAACATTTTATGACAGATTGGTCAGTGTGGTTCAGTGGTTGAGTGTCTGCCCAGGAGGTCACTGTTTGATTTCCCGTTAGGGCACATGCCCAAGTTGCTGGCTCGATCTCCAGGACAGGGCGTGCAAGAGGCAGCAGATCAATGATGTTTGTCTCTCATCAATGTTTCTATCTCTCTATCCTTCTCCCTTCCTTTCTCTCTAAACATCAATTAAAAAAATATATTTTTAAAGAAGGTAAAAAAGAAAGAAAAAATTAAACAAAAAACACAAACAAACAAACAAACAAAAAGCCTTTTATGGTGGGTGCTGCAGATCTTGCACATCCTTGGTAATTTCAAATCTATCAGTTCCTTATTGGTGAAAACATGAATCCAGATGGCATGTTTGCTCTGCGGGGTGACCATGAGGATGGGGTAACCCATATATTATTTTCTTTAAAGAAAATTTAGAAATGGGAAAATGTTCACAAATTTGGCATTTTGGATCTATCACCTGTCATTGTAACTGGCTACTGCTTGTCACCCACACACCAGGACTGGCACTGATGTTATCTTGAGCTCTTCATTTTATTTTGACCAGGATTTATTTGGAGCAGAGGCAGTTTTAAAGAAAAACACATCATGTAGGTTGTTTAAAAATAAAATGCATTTTTAACTTAAAAAAAGAAAAGAAGAATCAGTCTTTCCTTGACATGAAAATCTTTCTCTAAAGACACAATATTACTATAGCAGCAAATCCTGAAAAGACCTGACACAGGTTGACATCCATGACCCTGTCAACATTGATGGAAACTTGTGTGGAAACCAACTTTTGTCCTCTTTGAAGTCTGAAGTTTTGAATAGACTCTAGTTCTTTGCTAGGGCCCTGACACTGATTAGTTCTGATCTCTACCCTTTAAGATTCTCTTAGCAATTTGGCTGTTGTACAAGTGCTGCCAGGGGCATGTACTACCATTTCTCACAAATACAGCGGTGGGCAAAAGTAAGTTAAATTATGAGCCATCATCACCTGAAAAATAAATTACCAGTAATGATATGAAATAATGACAGCAGCAACAATAATAATATAAATAAATACAATAATTATTAAATGAATCATAATATGGGAATGAACTCTGTGTTTCAAATATGGTAAAGTGCTTGGCTTTGTAGTTTCTGACATAAGAAAACAATGTCAACTGAAGCAGTTACTTGTTGAAGTATAAACGTACTTTAAGAGAAGATGTTCTCCCCATCTACCTAATCTTACTGAGTCATTCTGCCTCAGGCAAATTCCACTTTTAAGACTTATTCAATCCCTAATAGGAAGGGAGAAAGTGTTGTGTGTGATCCTGAAATCTAATTAGAGCAAAATATCAAATGACTTTGGCACATTTTTCTGGACACTTTCTTAGGGATCCGAATAGAATTTCTCCCATCTAACCTCAAAAATAGTTAAGTAATTGTTGCACAGTTGCCTCATATAAAATATATTCACATTTTATTTTTAATCTGGGAGTTGAATGCACTTTGCAAGAGCCCCTACCTTCTGCTATTGGTCTGAATTTTGCTAAATTGATTTCCAACTTTGAAGATAGCTTTGTTCACTAGAGCATGAGAAAGTGCAGGACATTTCTTTTAAATCAGGACTTTAAGTCTACAGTAAAGTGACCTGTAACAAATGTATAGCATCATTCCATTTTACAAGATATGCAAGGCTCATTCTTAGGACATTATAGTTAACTTATGCTTTCTAAATATTTTTTCAAATGCCTGTAATGACGTGATTGTGGTGCCTTTTCCATCTCTCTGAACTTGAAGAATTAGGGTGAACTCATTAAAATTCACATGGATTATTGCCCTTACTGACACTTGATATCAATGTCCCTGATTTTAAAAAAGGGTGGTGTTGGTGGACACATCCCATTCTGATCCCTGTGTATCTATAGAGATTACAAAGATTTTTGCTTTTTTGATACTCACAAATGTTTTTAATTCAAATGTCTATTTTATATTTAAAGACAAGGCTAAATGTTTGCTGTTTTTTTTCATTCTTTTTAAAAAAATATACTTTTTTAAAATTGATTTCAGAGAGAAGAAATGAGAGGGAGAGAGAGATAGAAACAATGATGAGAGAGAGTCACTATCAGCTGCCTCCTGCAGGGCCTCTACTGGGGAATTGAGCCCACAACCCAGGCATGTGGCCTGACTGGGAATTGAACTGTGATCTCCTGGTTCATAGGCTGATGTTCAACCACGGAGCCCATCCAAATGAAATATGGTATTTTCTAAGGTAGTGAAAAATTTGTCAGTTCCTGAAGTCATCATTCTAGGGAGATAATAAGCCACTGTATGTAACTACATCAAGCTCAGATGTGAAGCATGCTGGAATCTCGGAATATCAGCTGGCATGAAATAGGAGAAAGCTGGGACTGAGTTGAGAAGGAAATGGAAGTGTATAAATGTAATACACTGCCCTGGGCCTAAAGGGTATAGCAGTATGAGCTTGTTGGACAATTAGTAAATCAAGGTACATGCATGTGTAGGAGTAGGCTTCTGTGGGCTCCAATATACATTCTCCACTTAGTAGGTAAATCTAGAAGCAGGATATTGTAGTGTATGCCGTCCAATGATTCCTGCTAGGACCCCTGCCAGGGTATAAGAAACTAGATTAGGCAGCAACTAGACAGGGAATCAGATGTGAAAAATTAAAAAAATATATTTTTATTGATTTCAGAGAGGAAGGGGAGGGATAGAGAATCATTGACTGGCTGCCTCCTGCACGCACCCCATTGGGCATCGAGTCCACAACCTGGACATGTGCGCTTGACTGGAATTGAACCCAGGACCTTTCAGTCCACAGGCTGATGCTCTCTCCACTGAGCCAACACTGCTAGGGCTGAAATGTTTTAGAAAAAGTATGTGATTTGGAGCCAGACTGAAATGGTCATCAGGATATTTCCTCATCCTAGCTGTCTGACTTTAGTAAGTTACTTACCCTCTCTCAGTTTCCATACTGTAGGGTGGAATAATAATCACCACTTCATAGGTTGTTGTAAGGATGGGAAATACCTTATGTAAAATACCCAGCACAGTAGTAGGCCTGTATTATGGCATCTATTCTTTAATTGGTTAAGGCATCAGGTCTAGTAAAGGATGAGAGCTCCAAACAGGTGAGCCAAGGCAGACGCTCCATCTTTTTTCTTTTTTTAAAAAAATGATTTGAGAGAGAGA
>PVJC01056029.1:0-10013 GCA_004026665.1 Murina feae
TGGGCAGCCATCACGAAGCAGTCAATCTGCATCTCCAGGTTGGAGCCCAGGCCCAGGCCGGCCACGGGCGCTGCCTGCCCAGTCACCCAGAGCAGCAGCAGGAGCAGCGGCGGGGATCGTCAGCTCCTGGCCCTGAACGCCATTGGGGGGCAGTGAGGAGAGGAGCAGGGGTTCAGGCACGGAGACGGCGGGGGCATGTGGAGCTCAGGCAGTGGTGTTTGCAAACTTGGAAATGAATCCCAGACCTCCCCAGGCCGCAGCCACCACCCCCTGGGCCTCATACCAGCTATAATTTCCCACCTTATTTCTTCTGTCCTCTTCTAATAAACAACAGAACAGGAGAAAAACTAAGGCTTTCTTATCCTAGGAGAAAAATGATGAGATGCTGGGTGTTATCCTTAACCCTTGGGAAGACACTTCATAATCCTGTTTGTTGAGACAACATTCTGGAGTTCTCCTGCTCGATATTCAAAAGTACCAGATTAAGACATACTGTTTAAGTAAATTAAGCCAGCACTCATTCAACAAATGTGTATTAAGTCCACAACTGGGCCTGGTAGTAAGCATAAGAGATATGGTGATAAACAAACAAAAAAGTCTCTACACATTTACGCAGCTCTAGTTTTCCAATCAACAAGTCACACACATAAAGAAGATCAGTCTGTCTATAATGTTATCACCAACCAAATTTGCAGAAATCCCAAGCAATTTGATGAAGATTACAAGCACAGTCCCTTTACAATGTGCTCAGTCTAGCAAATGAAAGGAAGTGAAAGAATAACAATACAAGAAAATACTTGCTAAATGAAAACCAAAAATTAGCAGTGACCTCAAGGAAAGTGATTTTTGAAGCCATGGATTTTGAAAGAGGATTGAGCTCAGAAGATTTGGCTGAGAGGAGAGAACACAATCCTGATAAGAGAAAGGCAGAAAGCAAAGGCATGGAAAGCAAGTTGCCAGGAAATGATTAGGGTCTTCTGAGAAACAGAATGAGAAGAAATATTTGAGGAGAAAATAGAAAGAAATCTTAGAGAGAGGTGCATGGGCCAGAACATGGATAGTCTCAAACAAAGCAAAATTCCCATTTTTCTGGGAAGGAGGGAACTTTTGAGAGCAGAACAGATAACAGGTAGCAAAATGTTTATCTGAATGTTTTCGTATGGCTCTGGGGTCAAGGGATAAGATGAACAAAATGAATGGAGAATGAATCTGTATTACATTTCTGTATCTTTCATGTGCTTCTTTAAAGACTGAAGTGCAGACCCCACTTTTTTAAAAATGTTTTTATTGATTTCTAGAGAGAGAAAGGAAGGGTGAGGGATAAAGAGATAGAAACATCGATGAGAAAGAAACATCTATCGGCTACCTCCTGCACCTATTGGGGATTGTGCCCTGACTAAAAATTCACTGGTGACCTCTTGGTTCATGGGCCAATGCTCAACCACTGAGCCATACCAGCAGGGCTATACACTACTTTTGATCATACCACCTAATTAGATATGTCCAGATCCCCACTATTTAGAGCATTCTTTTTAGCTTCCATACTTTCTACAAATCCACTTTTTTGTTTAAATCCTCATCCAGGACAGGTTTTTTCATTGATTCTAGAGAGAGAGAAAGGAAGAGGGAGAAAGAGAGAAACATCAATGTGAGATAGAAACATCAGTCAGCTGCCTCACACATGAGCTCCAACCAGGGATTGAACCTGCAACCTGGATATGCACCCTGACTGGGAATTGAACCCGCAAACCTTTGGTGTATGGGATAATGCTCTAATCACACAGCAACTCCATTCAGGGCTCTACAAATCCATTTTTATCACTTCCTTCTAAACATTATTCTCCAGAAGACTTCTCTAATGGAACCCCAAAAGTGATGCTAATTCTACTTTGTATCCTCCTCAGCCTTTAAGTATTTCGTTTCCTCTTAAATTACTGCTCAACTTGCTAATTCTCAGTTAATCCAGATGCAAGCTCTATGAGCTTTTCTTATTTCTATGGAATATAAGTTCAGAATATTGTCATTATATTCAAGTATTCATTTTTATCCTATATAATAAAAGGGTACTATGCAAATTGACCCTAACAGCAGAACCACTGGGAATGACTGGTCACTATGACACACAGTGATCACCAGGGGGCAGACGCTCAATGCAGGAGTTGCCCCCTGGTGGTCAGTGCGCTCCCACAGGGGGAGCTCTGCTCAGCCACAAGCCAGGCTGATGGCTACCAGTACAGCGGTGGTGGTAGGAGCCTCTCCTGCCTTCTCAAGAGTGCTAAGGATGTCTGACTGCAGCTTAGGCCTGCTCCCTGCTCCAAGTGGACATTCCCCGAGGGCTCCTGGGTTGCCAGAGTGATGTCTGACTGCCAGCTTAGGTCCAATCGCCCAGGGAGCAGGCCTAAGCCAGCAGGTGGATATCCCCCGAGAGGTCCCAGACTGCAAGAGGGCATAGGCCAGGCTGAGGGACCCCTCCCCCTTTTCCCCCCTGCTGTGTGCACAAATTGTTGTGCACCAGGCTTCTAGTCTTTTATAAAAGTTAAGTCTTTGATAGAAAATAATAAACATTCTGCCCCCAACATTTTTGGATGTATCCTTTTCCATATAAAATTCTTAAAAATACAAGAGAAATACTTCAATAAGTAAATCTTAATAAATTTGTATATTTATAATTGAATAATTGCATCAATTCTATTTGCTATTATTTGACCAGAAAGGTATTTAAGTGGCCTGAAAGAAAATGTAAGACTCAGTCATTCTAGTGTTTATTACAGATAAAATGATTCCAAAACTAAATTAGTTTAGTAGTTCTTGACCTAAAAGTAAAGGCAAAAACAATACCACATAATTTCTTTCTGAGGTCATTTCCCATTCTCATAAAGAAAGAAAGTAAAAACAATTGCATTTCAAATAAAGTATATTGTTTTGGTAAGATTTAATCAGTTTTTAAAGCAGCAGAAAAGTTCTCCCTTTTAAAAAATGAGAAAGTCTATCTATAACCTGGATGTGAAATATAGATTTCCTATAGCCTTAGCAATACCAAAAATCCATCTCCCAGAGCTATGCCAAAGTCATTCCTCCCAGCCACTCCCATCTGAAACACAGATAGTTCATTACCTCTCTAATCTATGGCACTAATGAGCCAACGCATTAAATAAAGGTAATATTTCTATCCTGTCAAGTGCTAGTGGAGTAAATGGGAGACTACAATAAGCTAAAAATGCTCCCATCCTTGAAAAGACAAATTTCTATTATTACTCAAGAAAATCAATAAAAAAATTAGAAAAACACAGGCGAATTAAAAGGAAAAAAAATGCCACAACCCAGAGAAAACATCTGTAATGTACATATTTTCTAGGCTATTGTATAATCTTGTGTATATTGAAAAAATATGTATACAATATAGGAAAGAAAAAAAATGTTGACAAAAATAGCATTAATATCCTGGACTTTTAAGATAATCTGAATTTTAATTCCTGGGACCCCAATGTGATCTCTTTTCTTTGAAAAGCAAGGCCTGTTGTCCGGTTTATGCATGTCAATGAGGGTAGCCTTTCTGCAGACGGCCATCCTGGGAGGGAGCCACTGAGTAGGGGGGCCAGAGCAGAAGAAACCCAGCAAGTCCTGACATAGCGAGTTGGCAGCAGCCTGCGAGAACTTATGCTAGCCTCTCCTTTGTTCAAAGTTTTGGCTTCCAGTGCTACACAAGACACTCCTCAAGGCAAAAGACTAGAAATATTATGCATCCTGAGACTCGCAGAGAAAATGTAGCTAGAGGCCAAGTCCTTGTCCTCCCCTCCAAGGAAAATATTGTAATGTAACCTCCTGTGGGGGTTCCATAGCAGTAAGCCTGCAGGATGTCTGAAATGATGGTTCATAATTAAATAATTGTTTCTTGCATCTCCCATCACAGGACTCTGAAATCTAATTTCTTTTGCTCTGACAAACAGAGTGAGGAAAGAGTCATGCTCTCAAGGGCAACAAAGGCAAAGGAGAGACAGGGCCAGGACCCCTGGCCTGGTCTCCATATTCACATGTTCCCACATGGAGCTCCCTGTACAATCCCTTCCCTGTTTATAGCCCTTTTATGTTTCCACAGTCCTTGGAACTGGCTGAAAGGAAGGGGAACGGGGAGAAAGAATGTTGTCAGCAAGCTTCTGCGGGAGAAGCAAAACTTTTCCTCTATGATCTTCTAGTCTCCATTTGGGCATGAGTATTAGGTTAATATAAGGCAGGTTAACAGGAGAAAAGCATATAAATTTTATTTACTCTTTTACATATACATAGGAGCCTTCACAGAAATATAAAGACACAAAAAGCAGTCGGGCCTAAGTGCTTCTTATACAGGAGATTGAACAAAAGGTAGCTATTATGGAAATGAATCTAAAACTGTATGCGGAGACTAAAGGAAGATAAAGGTTATTTCAACAAGGTCTGTTTGTACAGATTTCTCTAGCCTCAACTCCCCATTTTTGGTGATGAGAATATTCTTTTCCTCCTGGTATAGGCAGGGTATCTTTCACACAGGAGTTTTATCTCCTGTTTTTAGGAAGAAAGGAGAGGTCAGTATGCCTTTCTTGCATATGCTGTTTTTCAGTTACCTTTAACTCAAAATAATGCTTAAGCCAAAGTGGTATGTTTTGGAGTGACATATTCCGCTGCTCTCACCTCCGCGGCAAACAAGGTGCTATAGTCTGAACTGTCCCCCCAAGGTCATATGTTGGAGTCACAGTCCCTAGTGCCTCAGAATGTGACCCTGTTTGATGATAGGGCCTTTAAAGAGGTAGTTAAGGTTAAATAAGATCATATGGATGGGACCTAATTCAATATAATTGGTGTCCTGATTAAAAAAAAAAAAAAGAAGAGATACCAGGGGCACGCCCCCCCGGGGGGGGGGGAGAAAGGGGGAGAACAGCCATGTGAGGTCACAGCAAGAAGGTGCCCTATGCAAAGCCCAGGAGAGAGGCCACAGAAGAACCCACCCTGCCGGCATCTTGATCTCCGACTTCCAGCCCAGAACTAAGAAACACATTTCTGTGACTTAAGCCACTCAGTCTGTGATATTTTGTTATGGCGGCCCAAGCAGAGAAAAAGACCATCACATCAAACATTTCCCTGAAACTATGTAGACATTTCCTTGATAAACCCCCTCAGGCCAGCAGTTCTACAACACACAAGAAGATATACCTAAAGAAGCTCAGCAACTGCTGCATGATTAAACTCAGAATCATTAAAATTTACAGTCGACGCTGTCTTCCAAAAGGTTACATCTCAGATGTTCTTGTCCAATATGCCTGTGTGCTCCCTCCTGGATCTCAGATGATGCTCTCCGGAGTCACTTTGTGGCTCCCTAATTGGTTTTCTGTTTTCCAAGTGCCTGTTTTCTGATGAAAGCTGTTTACAGCCTCACCACTTTGGCAGAGGAGGGGGCCAGGAAGGAGACTGACTGTTGACAGACGCTGTTTCTAAGAAACTCATCTCTTGTTTTCCCTGGATACAGTCTGTGATGGGAGAAAAGTCCAAAGGGACAAACTTAGGAAACAAAATATAAAATCCCAAGCAGGGTGTCATTTTTGCAGGGTGCTATTCATGCATCATTCAATGCCTGGCGCTTGAGTTCTTGCTCTGCATCAGGTGCTGTACCAGACACTGGGGATTTAGACAAGAGTAACTCAACATTCTAGTTAAGCGCATTGTCATCGTTCATGAACCCTGAGCAACCCTCATTATGCTTTAAAATAAAGTTGTGTGCACTTTTTAAAAATATATATATTTCATTGATTTTTCACAGAGTGGAAGAGAGAGGGATAGAGAGTTAGAAACATCGATGAGAGAGAAACATCCATCAGCTGCCTCCTGCACACTCCCCACTGGGGATGTGCCCATATCCAAAGTACATGCCCTTGACCAGAATCGAACCTGGGACCGCTGAGTCCGCAGGCAGATGCTCTATCCACTGAGCCAAACTGGACAGGGCAAGTTGTGTGCACTTTTTAAAAAAATATTTTTATTGATTTTAGAGAATAAGTTAAGTGAGAGGGAGAGAGTGATAGAAACATCAATGATAAGAGAATCACTGATCGGCTGCCTCCTGCACACTCCCTACTGGGGATCAAGCCTGCAACCTGAGCATGAGCCCTGACTGAGAATCAACCCAGGACCTCTTGGTTCATAGACTGATGCTCAACCCGGCTGGGCAAGTTGTGCGCACTTTTTAAAAAATCTCACATTTTGAAGGCACCATAGAGAAATTTGGAGATCAGAATGAAGAAAGCAGGGGAGGGGGTCTAATCTTCGAAGAGCTAAGTGGCAGGAGCAGAGTGAGGAGCAGAGACAACGGCAGATGGGGAGACGGGCTGAGGAAGAGGCAGCCTCCATGGATGGAAGAGGCCTTGCCCTCACACTCACCTCCCTGTGCTGGGGATGCTGCCCAGGGCTCCACCAGTCCTCTAGGGGAGAGAGGTCACTGTAGAAGGAAGGCCTGTATTCTCCATCTCAGGGAGAGGAGAGAAAAGCATTGGTGTATAAATTTCACGCCCCAGGCAAACAACTACACTGAGTGATATCAAAGTCACCCTACGCTAACTCAGACGCTCCCGTCCACCCCACTACATCCCCAACCATGGGGGCAGAAAGCAGATTCCCAAACAACTCCCAGGACTGGCCAAACCAAAAGCTGGTTCTTTGGGAAATTTTCCAGATCTATCCACATGGAAAATAATCAGCTCCCCCAAAATTAAGTGTTTTACTGCTTTAGAAAACAGAAATAAAGAGGAAAATTGAAAGGAAAAATACTAATGGTGAGTGACAAAAGAGTAGCCATGGGGATGAATGTCTTATTAGAAGCCCCACCCAGAGCCTTTGTCACTGTGGGTTCTGCTGGCATGCATGCCGATTTAGAGCTTGTACCAGAGCAAAGTAGATTTGATCTGGCGTTGGAAGAAAGACATTATTCAAATTCCCCAAAGATGACAGCTTCCAGGGACACTTGGAGTTGGGGGTGAGGGGGGTGAGTATCTCTTACAGCCTGGTTTGAACCATTGAATAGGTGATATAATACAACTGAGATTCCCAATAAATTCTCAGATTCCATTCCTACCCTTCAAAACAACCAGGCCATTCTCTTCTGTCCTTCTCATGCTCATCATGGTCTATCTGGGTTTTTTGTTTGCTTTCTTTTGTTTTGTTTTGTTTTGTTTTGTTTTGTATTTACTGTCTCCTGCACCTAAGCTGCTGTGTTACTACTTGTCACGGTCTCTTTTCCCTGTGGCCCCGGTGAACCCCACCTCCTGATAGTCTTGCCCTATGCAATCCCCTCCCTTTGAAGCTGGGCTGGCCTGTGACTTCTTCAATAAAATCTGGTGGAAATGATGTTCTGGAACTTGCGAACCCAGGTACTAAGAAGGTCTGGAAGCTTCTGCCTTTGCATTTTGGGGGAATGGCACATTGTAAGAAGTATGACCACTTTGAGGCCATCATGGTGACGGGAAGCCCACCCGGAGAGGCCACATGGAGGGAGGATGGAGCCTGGTCAGCTTCAGCTGATGTGCCAGGCAGGTAAGCAAGGAGGACGTCTTGGGTGGTCCAGCCAGTAGATGCCAGGTGGACCAGAGATGGGCTGTTACTGCCAAGCCCTGCCCAAATTGCAGAATTATAGGTAGGTAAATAATTGTTGTTTTAAACCACTAAGTTCTGGGATGGTTTGTTATATACGCATGGAAAACCAAAACACTTCTCTTCACCAAGTCACTCCGGTCGCTTCCTTCAAGTCATCTTCTGTGAAAATGCATCTGACAAACTAAATGTTTACTACACCTTATTGTAGAACTTGGTTATAGTGCTTGGATTGTGCAGGCCTATGCCTGCTTTTGAGTTTCATAAATTAGCCTCTCCTTAAAATCAATAATGACAATGGCTAATGTTGAGCACCATGGAACAGGCACTACGGTTGAGAATAAATAATATCATCCCCATTTTCAAATGAGGAAACTGAAGCCCAAAGGGGTTAAGTAACTTGCCCTAAGGTGGTTCTGCAAAACGTACAGATCCAGATTTGCTGGTCATTCTACAGCTTTGGTGACACATACTCTGTTCTTGTTCTTTTTTAAAATATATTTTATTGACTTTCTACAGAGAGGAAGGAGAAGGACAGAGAGCTAGAAACATCAATGAGAGAGAAACATTGATCAGCTGCCTCCTGCACACTCCCCACTGGGGATGTGCCCGCAACCAAGGTACATGCCCTTGGCTGGAATCGAACCTGGGACCCTTCAGTCCGCAGGCCGATACTCTATCTACTGAGCCAAACCGGCCAGGACCATACGCTGTTCTTTAAGTGCTAAAAAGGAGGCTGGAGAGAATAGCATTGCAGCTACATTCCATGCTAGCAGAAGGAAGAAGGAGAGCTTCAACTAAGAGACACAGAAACGACAGTTCATGGTTTGAACCAAGAAAGTCATATAGATGTGGGATATCAACTGGGCCAGTTTTGTGGTATGAGGGTTTGTGGTATGTACAGGAGAAATATAAGCCACAAAGCCACTGAAAATGGAAAAAACACCACTCTGATTTGGGAGGCTTCCAAACCCAGCTGCATGAAGGGTGTCTCTCCTTCAACTGGGGTGCATGTGAGATAGCCTGCTGGCTTTTTTAGTTTGCATTTGCTTTTTGTTATTTGAACTAACTTGGATGGGTTTCTGTCCCCTGCAATAAAAAATCTCTGGCGAAGACCCTTTCCAAAACACCAAAGGAGATGGCCAAAGGAGAAGGTCATAAAAGAAGACATTTTAAATATGTTCACTGGCTATGCACTTTTCTACTCAGTGAAACATGGGTTTCCTGACAAATATTATATTAGAAGAGAAATGAAAGACCACGCCAGGAGACACGAAGATCTCGGGGAGTAATCGGGTTATAAACATATTTCCTTAATAGCAGGCAATTTGATTCTAACTCTCATTCCCTTTTGGCAAAAACAGTAAGACACTGGCTGTTTAGTCAACAACTCGTGAGGCTTTCTCAAATGTTCACAGCCCAGTAGGGCACAAGCAGGTGCCAGCATCCATCTTCATTTTACTGAGGAGGCTGAACTCTGCGGGGTTGAAGAACATCTGCCATCACAAGGGCAGGAAATAAAAAGCTGACCTGGTCTCTGGGTACTCGGTCCAGTGCTCTTTTACCACTGTGCCTTATTCCACGCTCCCTTTCCACTCCCCCAGATGACAAGGAGACTTCTTTCCAACACCCAGGTCTGCAGGTTCCATAGCAGCCTCTGTAGAGGCACGTGTTTTATAGAGGTCGCTATTATTTCATGGTCACTTAGGGAGCTCTTCAAGTTACAATGCTTATCCTCAAGGCATTTGTTTGCTAGCAGATGTTTCCTTCTATGACCAATGGTTTCTGTGCTCTGAGGAGCACTCTAGCTTTGAAATATATTAGTGAGCCCACTTGTGTCAGTGTTTTGAAGATCTCTCAAGCTTTCATCCTTGCTACAAAGTCAACCAAGTAATCGAACTTTTTGGCCCTCTTAACAATGGCAGAGCACTCAGACGGGCCAGTGGGGCAATCCTGAGTCACTTTCTGTGGTGAGTCTGGAACATTGTTTTGTAAGTTCACACTCGCGTTCTGCTCATCAAGTGGCAAGTTCAGTGTGCCCCTTACATGGCCATCAGCCCTTCTCCAAACCAAGAGGCTTATTCCATTTTTGTACTCTTTCGAAATGTTTTCAACTTTAAATTGCCATTAAGGAAGTTATACATTTGGTTAAACTGCAATCCTATCTAATAAAAGAGTAATATGCAAATTAGGTGTCACTCTGTAACAAAGATGGCCGCCCCCATGGCCACAAGATGGTCATCACCATAGCTATAAGATAGCCGCCTCCATAGCCACAAGATGGAGGCACCCAGTCTGGCTCAGCCCCGCCATGAAGTGGTCAGGCCTATTAGCCAGTCAGGTGGGGGGGGAGGCAGGGGGGGAGGCCTGAGGGGCATAACAGGCGACCAGAGGGGGCTGGG
>PVJC01056030.1:0-10018 GCA_004026665.1 Murina feae
CAACAGAAGCCTTTGGTTTGTGGCTGGGTTAATTTGCATACAGCCGCTCTGATTGGCTGGTGGTAACGGTCAAATTTGCATGTTTCTCTTTTATTATATTAGATAGACTAGAGGCCCGATGCATGACATTCATGCGAGAGTAGGCCTTCCTTCTGGCTACCAGCACCGGCTTCCCTCTGGCTGCTGGCAGGCACCCAGGACCCGGGCTTCCCTCTGCTCTGGCTTCGTCCAGAAGGACATCCAGAATGACATCCAGAAGGATGTCTGGTCTAATTAGCATATTATCCTTTTATTATTATAGATTGCCCCTATTAGTGAAGAAGGGATAAATAAGTCTTAATATACTTAATATACTTAATATTATATTATAATATTATTATAACTTTATTATAACTACAATTCCATAACTTTCACTGGTTATTAAATATTACTGTGTCTTAAAAATTCTTAGAGGACTACTATTTCAATATTAAGTTGTAATTTCCCCCCATATTTTCCAGATATAAATAAACAAGTTACATTTAAAAAAAGAAAATAGTTTGTCTTTGTAGCTGTTTATGCCATTTTGGGGACTGTTCTGGAAATAAACCAAGTTGTAACTCTCTGCTTCTGCTGGAAATGCTATGTGTCAGAGTCCTTCCTACTCCGGTTTATCATTCTTGTTTTGCTCGTTCTAAGTCCAGAATTGGGTTTTCCAGATAAACACTGTGAGGTCCAGGGCAATATGGAAATATATGCAGACAATGTGTGGTTTGTGTGAGGATTGCCTCTTTGGAATATAATAGGTAGTGACCATGTGTTGTTAAAATGTCACTAACTAGAAATGTGCTTTTTACCTTGTCTTTCTTTGGAAATTAGCACTCAGCATAGTCACTTTAGGGAACTCCTGCATTCCTTCAGGGGCTTGATTTAAAATAAACACAAACACATACACCCGCGCACACACCTCATGCCGGAAAATATAACGTTAAGAGGGTTCACTTGGGACTGTCTTGTTCCATGATCCGTGTCATTCATGGGCTGTATCTGCAGCTTTTTAAAGTTTCTGGAGGAAGCTCTGAAATGCAGCTGTCTCTAATGTACTGTGAACCTTGTAAAGGAATTTCCTTTCAAGTAGAAACGGAAGTAGTTTGTGTGTGGGATGATGGAGCTGGAGGTTTCTTTTAACTGGAAATAAAGTGCCGTTATATAAACAAACATCTATGCAACCAAACGTAAACCCAGTAGGCCTGGATTTTATGCTACTGGCACCCACAACTTCTACTTAAAAGACCAAATTAACTTTAATGATCTACTTGTGTTTTCTCATTTTTACAAGTTGTTAGATGACTTACCTAAAGTCTCACTATTATTTCTAGAGCCAGAATCAGTACTTGGGATGCCAGAGTTTTAGGAATGACATTTAAATTTGACTTCAGAATGCTATTTATGCTGAGTATTTAGAAAGTCGGAACAAAGTCTTTGCACATAAACATGCTATTTAAGAGAGAGATTGCAAAAACACACATCTCCACCACCAGGAATAAATAATCCAGTATATGAACAAAGTTCAGAGCTCATAATTTCTGCTTTGATTTTCCTATTTAGTCTAATACATACTAGTTTGTAAAAAGTACTCTATATTCAACCAGGCTATCATAATTTGGTGCTCAAGGGAATGCAGCTTAATTTTGGGTTTTTTTGAGCCACATTATCTTAGCATCTGACGTGAGGAGAAGATTAAGTTAGGAACACATCGGGGTTGTTTTCTAGGAAAAATATTTGCATTCTGCATTCAAGAATGGAGCATACTTACCTTTTTCCTCTTCCTACATTTTCTTGTAAATGTTCAGTTAAACTATTTGCGAAATATCCTATGTTGCTATGACTGCAAACAAGAAATATGATCTGCAGCTTTATACTTTAGAGGGAGTGCCAACACCTCTACAGATTTATTTCTTAGTGCTAAAATTACAAGATTATTGTTCCTTTCCATTGTAGGATATCACTTATACTGAGATCCTTTAGATTTACACGTTGGATTTAACAGTTTGGGCAGTTGCTATGGAATATTTTAGAATAATTGATGAACTGTCTTTACCAGGTAAAATCTCTGTACTATTGATCCGAATTTTTCTTCCTCTCCTTTGACTATTTCTGTAGTCACAGTGAATCCAGACTGTGGCTTTTGAAAACTGAATGAGAATACTTGGTCTTTTGTTCTGTGGCTTTGGTTTCGTTCTTATCTTTGCTACTTAAGGGGTGTTAAAGATCTGTTGAGGATTTCATCTCATCTTTTTGTATCTGCGGGATACTTGGAGCAAAAGCACCCCCCAAAAGTTCTCTAATATTTTACTTCTCAGTATAGATTGTTTGTTTTTTTATTCCTATGGCTTTCAATGAAAGTGAATTATAATCTTATTATTTACAAAATAATTGAAAAGGTCTAGGGGTACAAAAGTGGCATTCTGTTTTTTAAAATATATTTTTTATTGATTTTAGAGAGGAAGGGACAAGGGGAGAAAGATAGAAACATCAATGATGAGAGGGAATCACTGATCGGCTGTCTCCTGCACACCCCCACTGGGGATGTGCCCTCACCAGGGATTGAACCATGACCTCTTGGTTCATAGATTGCTCAACCACTGAGCCATGCCAGCTGGGCAATAAAAGTGCCATTCTTATATATAGTTCATATAGATATTAATCATCTCATAGATAACAACTGGTATATTTCATTAGTGATTTTATAATTCATGAATCCAAAGATGCAAATGACAGCATTCTTATCTGTTAATTCGTGAATGACTGCATTTGTAGATATTAAGCACAGAGCAAGGTAGGAATATCTGCTCCTCTTCATATAAAAACATACATGGTTTACAGCTTTATAGCTATAGTAATCACAATAGTGTGGCTATGACTTACGGTAGAAATAGACCAGTGGAGCACAATAGAGAGTCACGTATATGGGAACAGTATGTGTCAGAGGGGGTATTGAAGAGCACTGGGGACAGACAGGTAGACTATCTGAAAAGCTCGCCTTATACCATGAAAAAAAGCAGCTCCAAGTGTATTAGAAAACTAAATGTAAAATTCAAACATTGAAAATGTTAAGAAAATAATAATAGCTGATGTTCCAGGTATTGGTCTAATCGCTTCACATATTTCAACTCATTAGCATTACATACAGTATGAGCTAGGTGCTATTATTAGCCCCAGTTTTTAAGTGAGAAATGGGTTCAGAGAAATTAAATAATTAGCTTCAGATTACAAATTAATATATGGTGGAGTCTAGATTCAAATTATGATACCTGATCCTTGTGTCCATTCCATTAGCATCCATACAATACAACATCTCTTAGACGAGAATATTTATATAACCTAACATTTAAAAACAGATATAAAAACTCAAAACAAAAAATATTTTATAATTTCTTAACAGTAAATTTAATAATAGTTCAACAAAGTAAAGCACAAATAAGACACTTGGAAAGCATGTTGTGAGATGTGTAACTGAGAAATTATTATTAGTTGTATGTAAAAATGTCTTCAAAAATGAAAAAATACAAAAAAGTGGCAGAAGTCATGAAGAATCAATCCTTCATAGAGAATCAAATGGAAATATAAGGGGGAAAGCTAACTAAATAGAGAAATGCAAGTTAAAATAATATAAACTACAGAGTTTTAGTCAACAGATTGGCAAAATAATGAACTTTCTGAAATCATCAAGGTTTGGCAAGGATGTACAGAAATGGGAATCCTTAATGATGTTAGTTGGAACATACACTATTTCAACTGTGTTGAAGAGTGATAATATCATTTATAGATCTAGATAGTAATTATATAAAATATTCATAAGGTTAAGGAATAGTTTCTTATATATGATAACAAAAGCACAAGCAAAACCAAAAATGGATTTCATTAATTAAAAAAAAAACTTTTGTGCTTCAGAGTACATCATCAAAAAAGTGAAATAAGACCCTGTAGAATGAGAGAATATATTTGCAAAAAGTATCTATATAATAAAAGCCCAGCAACCCTTATGGTGGAACTACCGGTTCTTGGGTGATGCAATTGGAACCAGAGAGGAGGGAGCCAAATTCCAGGGTGCATCACTTGAGAACCACCCTCTCGCCATCTGGGACCCTTCAGGGGATGTTGGAGAGAGAGATGTTGGTTTTGGCCTGATCCCTGCAGGCCAGGCCAAGGGACCCCTGTGCACCAGGCCTCTAGTATTTCTATAAAGCCCCTAAAATATTCATAGGAAGGATGAATAGCAAATTTAGGATAGTGGGGAGAAGGGGCTGGCACTTATTTGACTTTATTCTATAATATTTTATCCCTTAATGGTAAAAGATGTTAAGGTTTTATAAAAGTGAATTGTGAGAATACGGTATGCTCAAATTTTTTTTTTGGTATGTTTTTAGAGGTTTCTACAGTAAAAAAGATAACCAGAAACAAAATTAAGCACAGATCCACTCTCCCTCTCAGTTGGAAAACATTCTGGGTTTTTCTTTTCCCCTAATAATTGAAAACTGTTTTTCCAGAAAATATTCTCTACAAATGAAACATTGAATTAGGGCTCCTTCATTGACAGTTGTTTATCTCTTCTGATATCAATTGTAATAGTATCTTATCTCTGCAATCAGAATTTTAGGGAAGCCATTCTATTTGCCATTTTATTAGTTGGTTTATGAGAAAAATTCTTAGTGATTAAGAGTTAGCATAGTTTTGGTTAAAATCAGATCACTTTTCCTTTGATAAAAACTTAGAGTAGTCCACCTGCAATCCTGCTTGCTCACTTAAATTAAAGGGAAAAGATATCTTTTGGGGACAGCTGCTGTCGATAATTCTGAGTCTGGGCCTTGTGGGAATCTGTTACTTTACTTCTGAAGCTTTATCATGAACTCTTCCTACATATATTAAGATTGTCTAGGGGACCGCAACAATGCCTATTAGGCCAGAAGGCTAAATCTTGAATCAGAAATGCCTAGTACTTCTCTGTTTTTCCTGTCATGGGGTAGAGTGGTTGGGCAAGTGCCCACACTGACAACCCCTTCATAGACTGGAGGAACTCACAGTCATAACAAAACATTTTCCCCCAGACTATTGTTTCATGCTTCTCCCACTCAGGGCCTTGGCCATCATTAGGTGGGAAAACAATCTCAATGCTTGATGTTTTTACAACAGAATATTAATAACAAGTGATGCTAAAGCTGGATCAGGGTAAATTGGATTATAGTGTGGCCACATTCAAATACAGTTGAATAATCTTCTGTCACCATATATTTGGCCCCTTTCTACCCTCCCACCCCTGGAAGATGATTTGACTTTGGGTGATGGGCACACAATGTATACTTGGAATCTTTATGATCCTATTAACCAATGTCACCACAATCCTATATAATAAAAGGGTAACATGCAGATTGTTCACTCAACCAGGAGTTTGATCTGAGCTCAACTCTGAGCTCAACCAGGGGTGGGGCCAGCCTGCCAACTGTCCTCGGTCCTCCCCCTATTGGGAGCGGGGCCAACTGGTCAACTGCCCAGGGACCGCCAGACCCCACCCATGCATGAATTCATGCACTGAGCCTCTAGTCAACTTAACAAAAAAAATGAAGTGATATCATAAGCAAAAATAAAAAAAATATATAGCTAAGCTCTGGCCGGGTAGCTCAGTTGGTTGGAGTGTTATCCAGTACACCAAAAGGTTGTGGGTTCAATTCCCAGGTAGGGCACATACCTCTGTTGTGGGTTTGCTTCCCAGTCAGGCATATGTGAGGCAGCCAGTTGATGTTTCTTTCATTTCTGATGCTTCTTTCTTTCTCCTCTCTAAAATCAATAAACATATCCTTGGGTGAGGATAAAAAGAAAAATAGAACTGATATACAGTTATCCTGCAGAGGACAAGTTAAGTAAAAGTTATTTTAACCCTAGAGTTTATAAACAGGAGCAACTGGAATAGTTAAACAAAATCAAAGGATGAGAAAATGTGCAGAGACAGAAGTGTGGGGGGGCGGGAGTGTAAGTTGGGCCACAAATGGTAAATTGTGACTGGCTGGTGGTTTTCAAATTGTGGTCCTTATTAGTATTACCTGGGAACCTGTTGGAAATATAAATTCATGTTGCTTTGGCATTGCCAGGTGAGTAAGCTTGAACTTGATCCCACAGGCATAGAATTAGGAAGATTTGTGAGCAGAGTTGTGGAATGACTAGTGTTTTAGATAAGGGAGTCTTCTGTTTTATTTTTCTAGTAAAGGCATTTTTATTTAGGAAAATATAAAAATGCCACAATATCTAGTGATCTTATTTAATCCATACATTTCAGAAGGGTATATTAATTTGTAGTTTCTGATAATTGAATATGACGGCTTTTTAATGACTCAATAGAACTTTGAAAGTTTCCAACTTAAGTGATTTTTATTCACTATAAATTATAGAGTGAAGTTTTCTTTTGTATGTTATTTTATTCTGTGAACTTAAAACATTTTTGCCGATTTAATAGGTTCTAGGTGTACTCTTAAAGACTAACGATATTGTCCAAATAATTTTAGAAAATGGCTAAGGCCATTCCTTGGGTCGCTTAACTGTGTAATCTTTTCCCAAGTATGTTTTGCATTTTAAATGTTTTCATTTTTCTCTTAATCTTGTTATGTATCAGTAACATGTGATGTGCTGGCATCTTCTGGAATCACATATTTGTTCCAAGTGAATAGGACTAGGTTCAGAAAATCTAGTCAGCCAAGAAGTTTACCCGACAGAAACCTATATTGGGTCTAAAACTAATGTACTCACATTTTCCATCAGAATTAAGATGGAATGAAACCCAGAAGGCACTATGAGAAGTTTGCTGGTCTCAGACCTGTAAGAACCACATTAAGTAAATATGCCATTTAGTCCTCTAGGTGATAGACAGCATGTTGAAAAAGTCCTTTTGCCTGGCAGTCTGAGATAGGCTGACTATTCCTAACATATTCTGCTCCTTTTCCCTGCTTTATTTCTTTAGATAGCACTTATCATATATTTTCTTACAACTACTGTAAGCCTTGTCAGGCAAGGAATTGTGCCTATTCCCCAACCTCCCCACTGTGCTATGGCCTTGGGCCAGGAACAGAGCGTGGTACCTGGTAGGTGCCCAAGAAATAGTTGAGTTAAGCAAGTGAATGAATATGTAATGTAGAAAATCGTGATGCTGGCTGTATTGTAAAGCTGGATAAAGGGAATTAGGAATAGAGAGCAGAGATCAGGAACCTTTTGCAGGCAACGGGGTAAGAGATGATGGAGGCCACATTTAGTATCCCTTTAACAGCATCAGTGGAGAGCTGAGGAAGGATTACAGAAAAATTTAGAAGATTAAAATGATTATGTTGTTGATGGATTCGGTATTTTGGATGTGAGAGAAGGAGATGCCCAGGAAGATTCTCAGGTTTCTGGCTTTGGCAGCTGGGTGGATGGTGGTTCTGTTCATCAGAGAGATACTGAAGGAGAGCAGATTTAGAAAGGAGAAGGCTAGGTGGAGAGGATTCAAGGAAGAAGGAGAACTTCAGATCTAAATATCTGAGTTTGATGTGTCAGCAAGACCTCTTTGCCTGAAATGATAGAGACCCTATAGTCAGCTGAATGTGTAGAACTAGAGCCCAGAAAAGAACACTTGGGAGTTAACTAGCGCCTAGTAAGCATATTAACTAGTGCCTACTAAGGGGGTTGTGACTTCATTGTAGGCTAGTGATCTTACGACAGTCAAATCAGGAAAAGCCATACATTACTCTGTGTTCTGTATGAGCATAGGAATTTTTAACTGTTGTTACTATTTCTTCTTTAAACTGGTTTTTTAAGTTATAAAGAGAAAGATTTGAAAAAGAGACAATTTTGAAAAATATATCCATGATTAATTTTTGTTGGTACATTTGGAAAGAATGGAAAGGTATTTATCTTAGGATGAAGTGTCTGAGTACCTCTAGAGTGCAAAGAATTTACCTTTACTTGTCCTGGCTAGCCTCAAGCTCTATATTTCACTTTCACAGCCATCTTCTTTTATTGAAAACATGTTGAAGTACTTTTATTCCCTTTTAGCCACCGGAAATAAGTAAGCTCTTTAGTAAAACATCCAGAATGCATGTAATTAAAAATGTCTACATGTATTGAGTAAGATCTCTGGCATATATGTATCTGCTTAGTAATATAAATTTTAAATGGTTCTTTCTTCACCAACATGTTTTTCATTTATTTTGAAGCTTAGATTTTTGCCAATAGCTTTTATAACTCTGGTTGATTTTTACTACCTTATTTAGTAGAAGAGAGTCGAGCATCTTGAACTGGTCTCCAACCTAGAAATTTATTTTGAAAATTTGATTTCTCAAGGGAGAAGCATTGTTGAAAAGTACTGCTATATACAGATTCCTGGGCCATTTGAGGATAGTGAGGGGAGAGATACTGCCCACTGAAATTTACAGAAACTAAAACAAAACCACTCCGATCTGTGTCTGTTAGTTGGTGAGTGCACTTCAGCTTTGGGTGAAATTTTTGACTTGTTATTTGAATTTAACCCTTGCTGCTTATTCTCATGTTGACACTTTGCATTACTCTAATACGATGTTGATGATCTCATAGTCTTAACTTGTATTGGATATTCACTACGGCATAGAGACATTAAGGGCTACACTGCCTATATTGCTATCAAGCAAACATAGATTCTGAACACAATATGTGGGATATAAATTAGATTGCCAACAGCGAAATTATAGTTCCTTATTAGATGGAAGAAATACAATTGAAGGGCCCAAGATAAGCAAGATTTTATTATAAGAACCTTTTATATTTACTTAAAAGAAGCCTGGGTATTTAAGGGCACTAGGAATAACCATTAGATTTCTCTATAGAAACAGAACGAACAGGAGGCAGATAGTAGAGTTATAATATAATTAATATCTAAACTAATAAAAGCGGAATAGTAAAATTAACCGTTTCTTCGGGATGTCCAACAGCCAATCAGAGCGACTGTATGCAAATTAACCCAGCCAACATGGCGGCCACCACTCACGGAGTAAACGGGCAGCTTCCATCGCAGCAGGAGCGAAAGTGAAACTGCCTGCGTGCTGGCTCGCTTAGCCTTGACGGAAAGCAAAACACACATTTGCAACATAATAACAATCATAGAATCCTCAGAGCTGAAGCAGGGCCTGAGTCTAAGAGTAACAACATTGTTTCATTATAGAAGCCGCGAGGTGAGGCAGAGAGGAGGCTTTGTTTACTAGGAGGCCTTGCCTTAAAGGAACAGCATCAATTATAGAAGATAAACAAACCCTGCCAGAAACCTGCGTCCAGCCAGCCTTGCTGGGACGTTGGGTCAATGGGAGCTGTGGGCAGCCTTAAAGCCTGAAAGCGCCAATCAGCCCGTCACCCACGCTGGCCACAACCCAATGGGGTGAGGGACGTTCCTGGGAGGCTTGGCCAGCCTGGAGACAGCCATCAACCCGTCACCCACGCTGGTCAGGCATGCCAGCAGGTGGACATCCCCTGAGGGGTCCCAGACTGTGAGAGGGCACAGGTCGGGCTGAGGGACCTCCCGAGTACACAGAGCGGCTGCAGGGCGGAACAGCGCAGGACCCAGGACCGGTGCGTGGGAAACAGGCGGCAGGGTTGGAGGGCACCAGGAAGTGGGTAAGAGGCGGCAGGGGGTCGGCGGCCTGCTTGGTGGGTTTTCCAGGCCCTTTGTGGGGCATCAGGGAGCAGGTAAAAGGTGGCAGGGGGTCGGCGGCCTGCTTGGTGGGCTTCCCAGGCCCTTTGCGGGGCATCGGGGAGCGGGTAAGAGGTGGCAGGGGGTCGGCAGCCTGCTTGGTGGGCTTCCCAGCCCCTTGGCGGGGCATCGGGGAGCAGGTAAGAGGTAGCAGGGGGTTGGTGGCCTGCTTGGCAGCTGTCCAGGCCCTTGGAGGGGCATCGGGGAGCGGGAAAGAGGCAGCAGGAGGTCAGTGGCCTGCTTGGTGGGCTTCCCAGGCCCCTTGCAGGGCACTGGGGAGCAGGAAAGCAAGGCAGCAGG
>PVJC01056032.1:0-10013 GCA_004026665.1 Murina feae
CTTCCTCATCCATAAAATGGGATGAAAGTACCACCTGAGTCACGCATCCTTATGAGTATGAAATGGGTCCATGCAGCAAACAACTGAGAGCTTAGCACAGTGCTGGACTCGGGGTAAGCTCTTCCGCGGGGGAAGCTGCCAGATTACCGTTGTTGGCAGCCGCGGTGGTGGTGGTGGTGGTGACTTTGGCGGTAGTGGAAGCCGTTTTCCTGGTTTCTGGGACCATGTGGATTCTTTGGCTTCCAGGTGAGACGGCAGAAGGAAGAGACCAGCGGGGGGTGGAGGCTTGGCCAAGGCCTTGTCCATCCAGTTGAACAGATTCTTCCTCCGCTGCTGCACAAGAGGCAGCGTGGACACAGACCACGTGGCTTTTGAAGTTAGGCAGACAGAGGTCTCACTCGGCTGCCCCGCCAGGCAGAGCTCTGTGATACTGGGCCTATCACTCAGCCCCTTTGAACCTCAAAAGTCCATGTCTTGCGATCCTCTCCGGAGTGGAGCATCGCCTTTATGGAGAAGGTCAAAGAGGAGAGAGTGAGCAGACACAGTAGCATGAGAAAGGACTCACTTTAAAAGTGACCAGTCTGCCTGGCCGGCATGGCTCAGTGGTTGATCATTGACTTATGAACTAGGAGGTCACGGTTAGATTCCTGGTCAGGGCACATGCCAGTGTTTTGGGCTCGATCCCCGGTAGGGTGCAAGCAGGAGGCAGCCGATCCATTATTCTCTCTCATCATTGATGTTTCTCTCTTTCTCTCCCTTCCTCTCTGACATCAATAAAAATATATTTAAAAAATAATAATAATAAATAAAATAAAAATGAGCAGCTTGACTCTCTGGATTTTGAAAGAGATTCGCCATTATTTTACTTAAATAAAAATACGAAAATTCAAATAAGCAAAAGAGAAAAAAAATGACCCAGAATCCCTCAATTCAGAGGGAGCCCTGCCAACATCTTGATGTTTATCCAAGAAAACTCCATGGTTGCAAGGTTGAGGAGATATGAAAGCAGGTCACCCAGGGAGAAGGCCTTTGGACATGGATGCAGCCACCATCTGGGGTCGTCAGTCGTGTGGCCATTGCAGAGGGCTCTGCAGGTGACGGGCCCAGCCCCCTGCTGTGACCTATTATAAGGGCAGTGCCATCAGCTGTCAGCCTGGAGGAAAGTTGCTCACTCCCCCACCCCCGACGGGGAGGTCAACATGAGCACACGCGTGAGTTTTAAAGAAGACCCTTTATCAAAAGGTCGGCAGATCATAAACCCAAGTCCAGTGTGTCCAGTCTCCCGGGGTGTCCCTGCCTTTCTCCCTTCCGACTTGTGTTCAGCTCCTGCCCCCCTGTTAGTTCCGAGCTCCTTGCAGCTCGGGGTTCACAGTCTAATGAACGTAGCAGACAAAGAGGCAGCGACGTCAGTGTGATGAGCCATAAGACAGAGGGGACTCTGGGTATGAGTCTCACTTCATAGTAGAGGGTCCCAGAGGGCCATGCGGTTGCCTGAGGCCAACTGTTAGCCCCTGGAGGAACCCAAACTAGGGACTCATGTCTGGCTCCAAGTCCAGAATTGTTTTCCCACTGGTACCCCCTGCCCACCTCACACCAGGCTGTTGCCATGATTAATTATAAACCAGAAGCACATGCGTTCAGTGTTCTGTATCCCTGGGAGTAGGGCAGGTGTTCTCCTAGCTTCCCATGGCTACTTCTGGATCATTGTCCCACCTTCTCCCCCACCCGCAACCCTCTAGTTTTTGAGCTCATGCCATAAATGGCGCCATCTGCAGCCATTTCTTGGTGCAGTCACCAACCGACCCCTCATCCCTTGAAGACTTAGCAGCTCCTTCATGTCACTCTTGCCCAGCACAACTTCTGTCAGTCTTGGCGATTTCAACACACACACACACACACACACACACACACACACGATACCCCTCAAACACTCTGACCACCCGGTGTCTTTCCTTCTCTTATTTTGTTTTAAGCCCCAGGAAACCCCTAATCTACCTCCTGTCGTCACAGATTTGCCATCTCTAGATGTGTCATATAGATGAAATCATGTAATATGTGGCCTTCTGTGCCTGATTCTTGCACTTACCAGAAAGTTTTCAAGGTTCATCTATGTCGTAGCATGAATCGCTACTCAGTTCTTTTCATGGCAGAATAATATTCCACTCTATGGACGCAGTACCTTCTGTTTATCCATTTGCCCATTTGGGCTGCTTCCACTCTTAGGCTGTGGTGAATAAGGCTGCTATGACATGCGCATACAGGTCTGTGTTTGAATTTCTCCTGGGTAGAAAACGAGAAATGGAATTGCTAGGTCATCTGGTAAATTTATAGCTAACATTTTAAGAAATTACTTTTCTTTTCTAAAGTGGCGCCGCCATTTTCTATTCCCACCAGCAGTAAGCGAGGGTTCCAGTTTATCCACATCCTCACCATCACTTGGTCATGTCTGTCCCTGTGATGATAGCCACGCAGGCAGAGGAGGGAAGTGGTAGCTGCTGTTGTCTGGATTTGTAGTTCCCTGGTGGCTAATGGTGTTGAGCATCTTTAACGAGCCTCCTGCCTGACCGCCACTCTCCTGAGGGCCTCTGTGCTTCTAACCTTCTCTTCCACCTACAATCGCTCTCACACACACTTCACAGCCAAACCCCGGCCCTTGTCATTCCCTCTGCCATCTTCTCCACGTTGCACATTCCGCTCTTAACCATCACCATCTTTCCAGCTCACTCCCTCTCCACCTCCAACAACTTCTCCACGTGATTGGGGTCAAATTCTATTGAGCGAGACACCTTCTCACGTGTCTCTCGGGTCCCGAACATGCCGTCATTTTTGTTCTCTGCCTTGGATTCCACAAGCTCTCATTGAAGTCATTCCCTTGCACCTCCTTCTGGTCACCGTGCTTCCCTGGCAAAACCACAACTCCGGTTGCAGCCAATGCTACCCTTGTGCTCCAGCGTTACCCAAGCCGTGAACATGGCTTGAGAGAAAACATGCACAGTCAGGCCTTTCTTTAAACTCATGACCACAAACCTCATGGTGTGTTGGGTGGTGCCTGCAACCTTCTTACCCCATCCTGTGTACTCACCCTCCCATCTCCCCGGGGAGCTATTTCATATCTTGTCCTTTCTCCTCAAACCTTCAGGAGATCCTTTCTGAGTCTCGTGCTTAGCCGATGTCCTTGCTTCCCATTCTGCTGAGAAAATAGAAACAATTGTGAAGGCACAACTAGCCACGGGCACCCTGTCTGTACACCCACAAGCATCTGTTCCTACTCTCATGCCTTCCAGTTCCATAGATAGAAAGTCCTTGCTGCTATGGCCAAGTCACTGCCCGTGACTGGAACCCACCCCCTCTTACCTGTCCACGGAAATCACTCCAGGAATTGTCCTCTCTCACAGCGGCATCCTGCCAACACCTGTAACAACACTTTTCTTAATTCCATATCCTCTTTTGATTCCATATCCCTTACAATTATTCCCCTTGTCCATTGCTCTGCTCCCAGTGGCAGCAAATTCCCCTGATAGGTTTCGTTCTATAGTTTCGTTCTCCTTGAGTCTTCCCCTCCAAGTCTTTCTTGAACCTACTCCAATCAGGATTTCACCCCAACCATTCACCACCACAGACCCTGACGAAGCTGCAGCAGCACCCTTCAACGTTGCTAAGTCTGATAGTTAATTCTTAGGCCATCATTTGACTTGATATAGTTAGTCCCTCCCTCCTCCTCAAGGCACTCTTCTTACTTGGCTGTTCCTACGATGTCGCTGATTTTGTCACCTTTGCTAATTCTCCCACATCTTGCCAACTTTTAAAGTGTGGAGCATCCTCAGGCTCAGTCCTTGGCCCTCTTCTCTGTGGAAACTCAGTGGTCCCGCCCAGGCGCCTGAGCGTCAAGGCCTCTGTAAACCGTGACCGCTCCTGCTGTTACTCCGGCCGCAACCTCACTCCACTTTCATGTACCCGGTTGCTCTCTCAGAGTGTCCAGGTGTCTAGAGCATATCTCAGATTTAACAAGTCCATGTTGGAGCTCCTAATTCCTGCCTCCTCCAAATCTGCCCCTCCACTAACCTCACCATCTTAGTCAATGGAAATGACATTTCTTTCCCCCAGTTTTTCCAGTAAAGAATTGGGGCCTGACCAGTGTGGCTCAGTAGTTGAGCATCGACCTATGAACCAGGAGGTCGCAGTTTGATTCCCAGTCAAGGGCACGTGCCTGGGTTTCAGGCTTTATCCCCAGTGTGTGGCGTGCAGGAGGCAGCCGATCCATGATTCTCTCTCATCATTGATGTTTCTCTCTCTCTCTCCCTCTCTCTTCCTCTCCGACATGAATAAATAAATAAGTTTATTTATTTATTATATAAAATAAAGAATTGGGGAGTCATCCTTAACTCCTATATAGTTTGCTAGAGCTGCTATCACAGAGAGCCACAAACTGGGTGGCTTAAATGACAGAAACTTATTTTCTTGAAGTTTGGGAGGTGAGAAGTCTAAGCTCGAGGTATCGGTAGACTTGGTTCCTTCTGAGGGCTGTACAGGCAGGGTCCTGTCTGGGCTAGTGGATGGCCACCTTCTGTACCTGCCTTTGGCTGTCACTTGGACTCACACCCTATCTCCTTACAAGCTCCTCCAGAAATACTTGCCTCCCAGCTACCCCTCAACATTTCCTCTTTGCTCGTCTGCCCCATCACCCTAGTAGCCTTTTTCTATTCCTTTCACAGGCCTAGGTGCTCCCCAGTTTCAGAGCTTTTGCACCATTTCTCTGCAGAGAGGAAGAATCTTCCTTTAGCTCTCACATAACTGCCTCCTTCTCCTGCTCAGGTCTCACCTTAAAGGTGAGCTACTCTGACTGTCCAGAGTAGCCTCCTTCTAACTTCCCCTGTCATCCCCATTTCCCTTTCATAGCACATTTCATCTGCAACCATCTTATGTAGTACTCATGTGTTGACTTGTTTACCATCTGTCTCCTCTTATGAGTATATAAGTTCTGGGATGGTCAAAACCTTATCAGTCTTGGTCAGTAGTTTATCCCCAACCCTAGGGGCTCAATAAATGTTTTGGGGGGAGGAGGAGATCATGAATAAATGGATTAATGGACCTTTCTAATGCCCACCAGGTTAGAGATCTTTGACACATACTTGAAACAATTATTTGGACACACACACACACACACATACGTTCAGGTAAATGAGAGGAGACAGAACAGGCAGGAGAAGATGACCTTAAAAAAGAGTTTGAAACAGACAATGTCAGTCTCCTTTGTCCATGTAACCAAAGCCCTTAAAATACGACTTTTCTCTAAGCGGCAATGGGAAGCCGTGGATTCTAGAAGAACTGTTGGGGACGGCCTCTCTCTGCCCTTGGACAAATGGTGCCCTGCCGAGCTGTGTGACAAGGAAGGTGAAATCACTTTCAGCAGCTGCCACCAAACTTGATTGATATGACAAAGTCTTTCCACAAAGCATATAAATCAAAGCAGATGACTGACAGCGAAGTAAACATTTTAGAACTAGAGTAATTAGGAATATATTAGCAATTAAAATAAACTTATTATCATTAGCAAAATTGGCAGCTACTTGCAATTTCCCCGGGGGCCTCCTTTCAAGTTTACCCTGTTAGATTATATTAAGGCAAGATTAATGTTTTTGTAGATACAGTTTTCATTTGTCTCAATTATTCCTCACAGTGCCTGATGTATGGGAAGACATTTGATAAATATTTTCTGATGGAAGGAAGGAAGAAAGAAGGAAAGAAGGAAGGAAAAAAGAAAGGAAGGAAGGGATCAAGGAATCAAGGAATCCAAGGAAGGAATCAAGGAATGAACTGAAAGTCTAGAGGTGCCAGTGAACATAGGAGCTTGTTGACCTGCCATAAAGTTGCAATGAGGTAAGTGCTGAAGGAAAATTAATGGGATACAATGGAATTGTAATCACTGCGCTAATTATTTCTCATAAAAATATTAAAGTATTTATAGTAATGAAGGTAATAAGAACCAGATAGCTTTCCAGGTCCATGGAGTTTATCCAGCACAGAAGAAGTAGGAAAGCTACTTTGCTCTTTCTGGAATGCCCAAACACCCTCTTTCGGATTTCCTTCTCCCACTTGTATGCACAAACACATGGTCGCGGTTCCCTCAGGAAGCACCATGCATCTTGTTATATTTCCAGGAGCCAAAGAAATGAGTCTCGTTTGAATAATGATTTGCATAAACAGACACACACTGGGACTCTTTTAACTGTCTCAGACAGTTTGAGTGAAATGAGCTCGACTTGACTTGGAGCTGTCACGTTGTGTGATTGATTGCCCAATTTCCCTTCCTCTCCCTAGACTGTAGCCACCACAGCTTATCGGTACACCTGTCCTTCATGCCCGATGCGTGCTCTGCTTCTGAGAAACACTGTGATGTTGGTTGGAGGAGGGTACGGCATAACCAGCCCAGACTGGCCCATGACACATTACTAAGTAGGGTTCCTGGTTTCCCTGATTCATCACCCAAGGCAGGAACCAACTGTCGAGTCCCTGTTCCTGGAAGGAGTTCTTATCCTAGATTTGGGTGAAAATGCCCCAAAGACATGGAAGTGTCTGATGACCAGAGGATGGGGCACCCTTCCAGGGTAGCCTGCTAGATCTCCTTAAACAACGGACGCCTTCATGGTGATCCTATTGAGGTCATGAGATGTGGTCCTCTCCCAGGACAGCCACTATCCAAGAGAGACTGACTCACCAACTTGTTCATTCAACCATTCAACTAAGAGGTACTGGGCACCTAGTGAGTGTCGGGAATTGTGCTGAGAGCTCGGATTCAGAGATAAAAGGCGGACTCCCTTCCTGCCCTTACCGAGCTTTCAACCTCGAGAATGATGCCATATGGAATGCAGGTTAGGCCACAAAAGCCTGGATCCACTATTCTGATAATATAATCTCACTGGGCCTCCATTTCCCTATCTGTAACATGCAGAGGGTAACATTGCCAGTAGCCAAGTGTTGCTGTGATAATTAATTAACACCTCAAAGCACTTGGGCAGTGTTGAGTACAAATGCAGGATGACAGTTCCATTGCTTCTCTTGTGAAGGGACCAATAGAAGACCCCGGTTTCAGAGGCATTACATTTTGCAGGAAGAATGCAAGGTCCCTAGGACAACTACAGAGTTTGAGAGTGAGGTTGAGAGTTCAAGAGTGAGTTTGTCTGAAGACGAGAATAGAAGCTCAGAGTCAATATACCAGTCACCTGGACTGCAATTGCTCTTGAGAACTTTCTAGAGTCCTAGACTGTCTCACTCTTTGGACCCCAGACCCTGAGATCCTTTATACTGGACCTCACTTCATGCCCGTGTCATCTTAGAAACTATCTTCTTATCTGGATACTCCCTAGTACCAACTTACCGCCAGCAGCCAGATCATTTTAGCCTTGATGAACCCCTCGCTGTCAAAATGCTCAAATTCATGCACAGGCATATTTGCTGCTCATGGCAGGCCATCTCCTCCAAGAGGAATCAAACACCGCACACACAGCTGCCAGTGGCTCAGCCATACATGATCGTCTGTGTAGTTACCTTCATGTGGAAATGAGTAAGCTTTAGCTCTGGAAGGTGGAGTCACCTGTCTGGTGCCACGCAATAATAAACCTGTGCATTGGAACTGGTTCTCTGAAGCCAGAGATCAGACTCTTCACCTCACACCGCCCTTTTTCCAAAACGTGGTGAAATTATGGTGGATATCACTTCAATGTATAGTTGAGTGGCTTTTGGGCATCTCCTTAGAACTCCACTGAAACCCCACTATTCCAGTTCTGCTCCTATGGCCTGGCATCTAACACCTCCACTACCCTGATTAATTTCTCAGGTTTACTGCCCCAGAACCCCCTCAATGCTGTCATCTCCACTGCCACACTGATTAGCCCCTACACCACTCCCCTTGCTTTGCCTTTCCTGCTGCTCTGACTCAATCCCTATGCTTGCCTCCACCCTGCAAACCCTAACGACTGCCCACAACGAACCATGAACGCTCAACAGTGCTCTATGAAACTTCTCTGCAAATGCAAACATCAAACACATAGCAAGACAAGACTATGACTGGGATGGGAGGGGGCTTCTGTTTTAATCTTTTCCATATTGCCTTTTTGTTGTTGCTGCAAATGGGGTAGCAGGTAATCATTTTCTAATAATAACACATTAAAAATAAAACAACTTTTGGGAGGCGTAAGACATTCTAACGTCTGAAGATGAATGAACATCCCGAGTCCAGAATTGGAGGGACAGTGTATGGGGCACCTTAGGAGAGAGGCTTGGGTTACTGGGAGATGAGTGTGAGCCCATAGCAGGTAGACTTCCTACCCTTTACCATTAGACAGTGGTGCGTAGGGAGAGTTGACGGAGGGGTAGTAGGTGGTGGTTAATTTTTTAAATTTATTTTTTAAAATCTTGATTGTTGAAAGTACTACTTATGTACTTTCCCTCCCCCCCCCACCATTGACCCCTTCTAGCCCCACCCCACCTCCCACCCCTGACCCCAGGCCTTCATAGTGGGCGGTGTTTTTAGAAAACCTTTTAGTAGGAAATTGACTGGTGCTGGGCTGTGACTTTAAAGAGATGACTGTAAAGAGATGAACCTTTATACTGAGCCGCTGTGTTTTCCAAGTGTCTCTCATTCACTCACATTATCCCATCCAAGCTTCCCGGGGACCCTTGCGGTCATTACCGTTCCTCATCTTACAGAGGGAGAAACTGAGGCCCAGGAAGCTTAAGGTCACACCGCTAGTACGTGGAGTGGAGGCCAAATCCAGATCGCCAGGCGCGCCAGAAGGTGTGAGATAAAAGACAAAACGATGAAAGGGTGGAGTCAGGCCCGGAGGCACGCCCAGCAGGCGGCTCCCTCCGGGAACCGAGGGCCCGCGTGGTTCTGGGTGGATCTGGCCAGAGCCTCGTGGGAAGGGGCTCAGTCTGTGGCAGGTCGCGGGTGGGGTGGGGACAGCCCCGTGTCCGCCCGGGAGTCCCTCCACCGCGGCTCTCACCTCTCTGTTCCGCGCTCAGGAAACGCGGCGCCGCCTGCCCCGCGCGGCCGCCGTAGCGTCTCCGTTGCCATGGTTCCCAGGACAGGCGTGGACGCGCCGAGCCGCTACTGGGAAGCGTGAGTGAGCGGAGCCCGCGGACCTCTGGGTCCGGCTCCGGGGCTCACGAACCCGCAGAGGCACCATGGGCCGGAGTAAGCGCTCCTTCCTCTCCCACCTTCGCCCTCGATCGTCCCCTTTCCTGGCATGGGCCCGGGTCCGCTTTATTGCTCCTTCCCGCCCGGGGGCTGAGCCCAGCTCGGCAAATCCCGCCCCTTCGCCCCGGGCAGACCCAACTGTGCCAGGCCCGCCTCCTACCCACCGGCAGAAAGCCTGGCCCTTGGGCTCGGGGTCCTCCTTGGTGAAATGGGGTGGGCGAGGGGTTGGCTGAAAGGCGCAGTGAGTGCTGGGGCGGCCCTGCTTGCTGTGTGGTCCTGGGCTCCTCACTGTCCCAGAGCCTCAGCCTTCAGACCCTTGGCGAGGCCATGTGCCTAGTGGCCCAGGAACCCGGCCGGGCACTCCTCCAGCTGCTGGCTGGGAGCCAGGGATGTCACCCCTTTGGACCTAAGCCTCCCCATCTCCAAAACAATAAGGCAATAATAATATCGTTTTGCAGATGTGGTGGTGTGAAGGTGCTCCTTTAAAATACCAAGAGCACCGTGTCTGCCTGCAAGCTGGCCTACCTCCTAACAGGGGCCTCCAGAGACAGCGAAGCGCCCCAGGCAGTGGGCGCCCAGCTGCCATTAGCCTCATTCCTCCCCAGACTCGTGTGCAGTCATCTCTGCCTGTTGGTGGAGCCAAAGCTTAGGGCACATTCCCCTGCGTGGTATTTCTCTCTCTCCACCTCTCCCTTTCCCTTGTCGTTCTTCCAAAGAACGGACATGGCAAGCCACTCCTGTCACCAGAAGTAGCGGAGGGTTCAGCTAACTGCGCAGAAGGCTCGGGTTCATACATGTTTCATTTTTTTTTTTTTTT
>PVJC01056033.1:0-10033 GCA_004026665.1 Murina feae
GGTTCTCTGACCCGCCCTGCCCCACCATCTGCCACCATCTTGCCCTCATGGCCCAGCCATGGCTCTCAGAAGTCCCACCAGGCTCCAACTGCACCTCCCATTCGGCCTCAGGTGGCAGAATGAGCCCAGGCTTTGAATCAGCCCAGAGTCTAGATCCTGGCTCTGCCTCTTACTATGAGATTTTGGAGAAGCAATGTGGGATTTGGCTTCCCCTCCAGCCACATAGAGAAGACACCTGCCTCACAGAGTCACTGTGAGGTGTGAGTTAATGTATCTAGGGCTTGGGATATAGTTTATCTTCTCTTGAGTTTCACTCCATTAATGGCCATTACTGCTACTACTGCTAGTACTATTAATGCTGCTGCTGCTAATACTGATACTATCACTGCCACTAATGCCACTGCTACCACTATTGCTACCCTAGCAGTAATAGTGCTGCTGCAGTTATTATCATTATACCAGAGGCCTGGTGCATGACATTTGTGCACTGGGGGGTGGGCAGGGTGGGGTCCCTGCAGTCAGACATCCCCTGAGGGGTTCTTAGTGCTGCCATGGAGGCAAGAGAGGCTCCCACCACCGCCACTGTGCTCGCCAGCCATGAGCCCAGCTTCCGGCTGAGCAGCGCTCCCCCTGTGGGAGCACACTGACCACCAGGGGGCAGATCCTGCATTGAGGGTCTGCCCCCCTGGTGGCCAGTGCACATCATAGCAACCAGCCATTCCATCGTTCGGTCGATTTGCATATTAGCCTTTTATTATACAGGATTAATGGGTGGAAGTATTTCTTGTCCTTAGTGCTTGGTGACCAAAAAGAGAAATTGATAAACATCAAGGTGGTGGGAGTTGCAGCTCCTTTCATAAAGGAGCAGGGCACTTAGGAAAACAGCCATGTTCGCAAGGTGGGGGGACAAGAATAGAGAATCAGACTGACTGGGGCCCCCATTCTTGGTGTTTGCCCACCTGACTTTGCAACTAACTGAAAGACAGACAGAGCAGAGGCATCCTGGTCACTGGGAAGGTGATGTGGAATGATGTGGCCTGTGGTGAACCCCGGGGTCCCACAGACTCACTGCCCAGCCACAATGGCACTGGACCTGGCAGCCCATCACCTACAGGGGAGCAGAGTACACAGGGGCCTCCTGTGGGCAGCCTGGCTCCCGGAAGGAAAGACCCACTATGTGCTGAGAGCCCTTGGCCTGAGAGCTTCCCTGTTCCAAGCCCCAGTGTGCAACCCTGTAAATCCTGTAAATGGGGGTGATAGCAGGACCCACCACACAGAATCGGGGTGAGGGTCAGAGGGTACAAATGAGGCGGTGGGGGGCACTAGACCAACAAGCCGCCTCAGAGTTTCCCAACCCCCATGGCCCCAGGGCCAGGATCCTTCACTGGGTGTGAGCCCCACATAGACACTGGGTCAAGGTGCCCCATAGAGGGGACCAGGCACTGCCCCTACTCCCCACCATGGAGCAGACCTCAGGGAAGGCTCTGCGCCTTCCTGCCTTGCGCACCAGGTGATGCACACAGCTGTGAGGAGGAGGGGAAGAGGCCGTGAAGCCTCCGCCCAGGGGAGCACCCCGCACGTGTGCCCGTCTCCCTCACGCAAGGGGCTTGACACGTGATGTAAAGGCATCTACCAGGCCTCTCCTGCTCACTCCCTCCCCTCTCCCTAACGCCCTCCCTCACACCTAGGGAGGCTCAGCAAGCCCAGCCTCTGCCCCAACTCCAGCCTCCACTGCCTGCTGCCCAGTCCATCTGTCCATCTGTCCTCTCAAAGGGCAGACTGGCTGCCTGCCTCTCCCTTGACCCGCTTCCTGAACTGTCCTTGTGCCCGTCTGACTGCTTGGGTGTTGGTTGTCAGGCTTCTTGTGAGTCCATATGTCTGTCAGTCTGTCTGCTGGTCTTCCTCTGTGTTTTCCTATTAAATCTATCTGTCTGTCCTTCCAGTGGTCAGACCAGCTGCCCATCACCCAGGCCACTGGTAGTCTGTCTTCACAACCTTCTGTCAGTCTGTCTGTTTATCCTGTCATTGCTCAGGCTGGCCGCCTGTCTGGTTTTCAGTGTGTCCATGTGTTTTCCTCGGTCAGTCCTGCCTTCCTGTCTGTCTGCCTGTCCATCCGCCATGTCATTTCCACCCCCATTTCTCTCCACATGTGGAGCTGGGCTCATTCATCACTCAAGACCACCTCTCCCGCCACCACCAGGCTGGTGCCCCAAAGGGAGCAGAGCAGGCAGCCCAGCCCAGGAGCCCCCAGCCCTCCAGCCCCCGTGTCTACACCCCAGCCTCCGCGGTACAGCCTCTCCCTCCCTCCCACCGCCCTGCCCCCGCACCTCCTCTCTCCAGCCCTGGAGTCATAGAAACATTTAGTGAACAGTATTTAGGGGAAACTAAGTTCAAATTAATGGTGAAAATGTAGTTTTATGATTCCATTTCAGTCTTGTTCCTCGACCGATTCCCTCCATTACCACCGAGCGCGCATCGAGAGTGGCTGTTCTCGGCAGCATTTATGGTAATTCAGGTTAATGTCTGAGCTCGAGGAGCTCAATTAGCAAATTCATGGACAAGGAGGTCTGTTCGCGCTTCTCGTGTGAAGCCCGATGATTCATTAGCCACAGAGAGACGCTGGGTTTCTGTCTGCATACAAAACGCAGGCCACTGTTCTCCAGGCGTGTGGGGCCCGGCTCAGCAAGCAGGTGGGGCTTTGTTCCCTGTGGCTGTCATAGTATTTGGCACAGAGTAGGGCTGCAGTATTTGTTTGCACTCAGCACAGGACACATGGAGGTACCGCTAAACATTGAATAAACCAATTAATCACTTTGTCCCCTGTGTCCAGCACAGAGCCTGGCACAGAGGAGATACTGAATATTTGAGAGAGAGGGAGAGAGAGAGAGAGAGAGAGAGAGAGAGAGAGAGAGAGAGAGAGAGAGAGGTTCTGATTTCCTGTGCCTAATGTGGGCTGCCACATGGTAACTGGTGGATGAGCGTCTGAATACCGACCAAATGATTGACAGCAAATGAATGAGTGAATGAATGAATATAGCTGGTCTTCTCCAGCAGCAAGGCTGCCTTAGAGCCCCAGATCCTACCCGCAGGATGACTAGAAGGCACAGGATTTCAAGGAGGAGGTCCTAGGCTGGAGATTCTAGGGTGGGAGGAGACATTCAGAGCTCCCAGCCCTACCTTAGGGCCAGACTTCGAAAGCTGGAGCAGCCATTTCCAGGTTTGTAGCTCAGAAATGCCGGGCAGGGCGTCCAGGTGGAGCGGAAGTGCTGTAGGTGGCACTTCTGCCAGCTGCCCACCCCGATCTCAGGGTAGAGAAGCTGCACAGGGAACGGAACCCCACTCTCCTAGTGCCCTCCCAAGGCTGCCCTCACGGGAGACTCATCTCTCGGGGATGCAAGGCTGGGTGGCGAGTTCCATTTTACAGATGTGGAAACTAAAGCCCAGAGAGGGGAAGTGCTTTGTCAGAGTTCACACAGAGAGTTAGGGGCTGAGACAGGATTTGAACTCAGGTCTCCAGTTCTCTTTCCTTTACCACCTGCTGCTGCCCCATCATGTGTTCTCTCTGAGCCTCTGAGCTCCCACACCCTCCCCCACTAGAATGTCAACCCCACTAGGGCAGGAGTCTTTTCTCCATATCTCCCCAGTGCCCGGAGCTGGGCCGGCTAATTCTAGTAAGTGTGCAACAAAGCCTTGTTTAGTTTTACCAAGTTCTCCATGGGAGAACCTGATTTTCAGAGGCAACTTGCCTTGCCCCTGGTGGCACAGCTAATGAGGGTGAAGTCAGGGTCAGATTCCCACCCAGTTCATTCTGCATCCAAGCCCTGAGCCCACACCTCCTGGACCCTTTGTCTAAAGCTGAGCCCACCCAGCTGCCCACCCACCAGCTCCATCGAAGGCCGGCCCCTCGGCTGACGGCTCCCTAGCCCCAGGAGACCTTCTGGTTCGCCTCCTGGAGCTGAAGCCAGAGCTGAGACAGGGCGGCCAAGAAAGGCCCAGAGGGAGCGAGGCCGGGCCCTGAGCTGCTCCCTGGCAGCTCCACCAGCCAGGGGTCTCGTCAGTGTCAGCAGAGGCCTCTCAGCAAGATGAGGCTGACATTTCCAGCACAGCCTGCCATGGGCTGCCTGTCTCTCCCAGGCAGGGCTCTGGTGGGAGGGCGTGTGGCAGGAAAGGCAGATGTGACAGCCAGACCTGCTATGCCCTCCTTCCCCACGAGCTGGATGAAGAAGACTGCGGGTGCAGCCGCATGCTAAAGGCTCTCATGAGTAGCAGCCAGCATCTCGAAAGGGCTCCCACGTGCCAGGATCCGCGCTGAGTGCTTCATGAGCACCCTCTTCATGGCCCTCACAGCTACGCATAGAGGCGGCACAAGGAACGGCCCCATTTTACAGTTAGGAAAACTGAGGCGCAGAGCCCTGAAATTGATTGCCTAAGGTCACACACACAGTGCAGCAGGTGCAGGGACCTCACCCTTAAACTCCACTCTCAGGGGCCTCAGTTGACACATGTATGTCCCATAAATGCCGCTCCCTGCTCGCTCGCTGGGGATGTCCTCCTGCGGCTTAATGAGGCAGGAGAAAAAGCCCCCTGGGGAGCTAAAGGCACAGATTTAACCCTGCTTCTACCACACGCTCCCTCGCTGTGTGACCTTGGGCAAGTCGCTTAACCCCACCGGTCCCCAGCTGTGACACCCTCAACAGGGAGGTCCCAGGCATCCGTGCCTGAAAGGGATCACCCTGCTCGTCTGCTGTCTGGAGGCCCCTCCGCCTCTCTCTTTGGTCTCCTGGGCCGAGGAAGACTTTCCTATTCAGAAGGAGGAGGCAAAAAAAAAAAGGAGGAGGCAGCCTGTGGCCATGAGTTTCAGGAGAAATAAACAGCATAAGAAGGTCCCCACGTGTGGAGTGGAGCGGGCCCGGTCAGACCCTCCTCGGGGATCCGACGCCCAGAGAGAAGTGACTTGCCCAAGGTCACTCGGCACATTAGCATCCATGAAAGGATTCCCAGCCCGGCGCCCTCCCCCGCGCGCTGCCAGGCACTAGAAATGCTCAAAGAATCTGAAAGCTTTACCTTTGGCCCTTGTTTTCTTTTTAATCTTTATTCCTTTTTCTTTGAAGAAAATAGCACATTGGGGGTTTGGGAAACTCTTTTTCTCTTCCTTTTAAACAAGAAAATAAGCAAGCTCCGTCTAGGAGACCCTGAAGATAGAAATGGCATCTCGGCTTCCTCTCGCTACCCCGCACCCCCACCCCCCGGAGACCTGGTGGCTGTCTCTCGAAGTCCCTGGCGGCCGCACCATCACGGAGAGGCCCCGGCGGGGGATTTGCTGGACCAGCTGCTGCATAAACAGCAAGCGACTTCAGACAGACTAGAAAATCAGGCGCCACTTCAAAGGCGCGATGACAGGCGGTGACGGTGGCGGGAGCGTGGAGGTGGCCTCCCCTGACGGCCCGCTGTGAGCGAGAGCTGGGCGCACTGCTGTGTTCTCACGGAGAAACAGAGACAGAAGGACAGGCAGCGCCTCGCCCCACAGCCAGGGAGCTCTTACAATATTTGTCAACCCCTGAGCTCCAGCGGGACACGGAGGAGCATGCTTGGGGGGTGTGGGCAGAGCAGAGCACTGGCCCTGGGCTGGGACACTGGCCTGACCCTTCCCAAGGCCACGCTCAGCTGCAGAGCTTCGGGCCTCAGGCAGAGGCCCGGGTGGCAGGGAGCCCAGCAAGGCCCTGGCCAGCTCTAGCTCAGAAGGAGGGGGAAAGGCCAGCCCCTCGCTGAGCCCTGTGCGAGCTGGGCAGTGTGCAGGCCACAGCAAACCTTGAGGCCACACGGTTCCTCCCCCCTTTACAGAGGAGGGAAGGCTAGCCCCCGGGAGGCAGCAGGAAGCCCCTGGAGAAAGAGTTCATCAACAGTAGGGGGTGCAGGTGCGTGCATGCCTGTGTGTGCACCCAGAGGTGTGTTTTTAGCACCCCCTCTTTCATGCTCACACCTCCCTGGTTCACTCATCCCACCTCAAGGCCCCTCACCCTCACCTCCCTCTGTCCTTCCTCCCCTTCTTACGTGTATCCCCCTCAGAAAGACGTTAGAATGAGACAGCCCAGGATCCAGACCCGGCTCGCCCCTCCCAGGCCATGTGACCTCAGACAAGGGGCCCCCCCTCCCCAGCCTCAGCTGGAGCATGGGACGCATGGCTTTGCTTTCATGGAGACACAGTGGTGTGGAGAGCACTGAGCTCCTGCCTGGCACCCACGAGCCCCATGGACACAGGTCCCTCCTCAGCCCTCCTTGCCTCCACCCTCCGCCCTCTTCTCCCCTCTCCTCTCCTTCGTTCCTTCCCAACCCCTTTCTGTGCCTCTGTTTCCCCATCTGTAAAAAGGGGGCAGTGCTACCTATCTCCAAGACCGGTGGGGAGGATCAGGAAAGACAGGTTTAAGCAGGACCATGTTCCTCATCATCCTCGTGTCTCAACGCCACACAAAGGTATGTGATTGCTGGATGGGGGAGGGGTGCTGGGCTGTGTGTGTGTTTAACTGTTTGCACTAAGCTTCAGTGGTTTAGCACGTAAGTGTGCATCCGTGAAACCACCACCCAAATAAAAACTAGAGCCTTGCCAGCATTCCAGAATGTCCTCTCTCTCAGCCAATACCACCCGCCTCCACTATTCCAGCTACAGGCCAAGTTTCAGCCTAGAAAAGCTATGGGGTTGGACTACAGGGAAGAGGGTGGAGTGGACAGGCAAGGGAGAGGCAAGGGGACCAGGGTGCAGGTGCCCAGCAGAGATATGGTGGAGGATGCATTTGCTGTGAGGAGGCAAGACAATGCTGGCTGTCAGCGAAGGCCCTGGAGCCTGGGGTCTCAGGGGACCCCTTCCCACCAGCCTCCCACGGCCTGAGGGAGAGGCAGGAAGCAAGCGCCACGGCTTGTGGCCACACGCACCTGGGGCTCTGGGCTGGGCCTGCCCGGCAGCCAGAAACCTGGGCAGCTGCCACCCTCAGGCCTTTGATGTGACAGAGATGGAGACACACACTCGCCTGACAATTAATTAATTGTGACTTTCACCGCACAGCAGCGGCTTCCTATTGATCTGCGCCCGTCTGGTGTGAGAGAGACAATTAGGAGGGAGCCCAGCGGCCACAGCTAATTACCCGCGGAATGAAAACCAGGCCTTTCAATTTATTAAACTTTTATCACAAAAATAACCTGGCCGCCCCCTCCCGCCGAGAAACAAAGGTGGGGGGTGCTCTGGAGTGGCACCCCCAGTTAGCCCTTCCCAGATGCCAAAAGCCCTAGGACGTCACGACCACCTCCTGGCCATAGGGGACCCTCACACGCGTGGGCTCTGGGAAACAGAGCTGAGAACGGGGCCCCACATCCTCCAAACCAGCCCCGGGACCTGAGGCCTGCGTTCCGAGCAACAGCAGGCAGCAGACCCCCTGAAACCAGGCAGAGGCCTTCGCGGAATCTGGAGGCTTAGGGGAAGGCCGGGGGATGTCCGAGCCGAGCTGCTCTTGGGGGTCACCCAGTCCCGCACCTGGGGTGGCAGAGGCAGCCGGGTGTCCAGCAGGGCCAGGGGGTCATGCGGCCCCTGGGTCAAACCTCAGCCCGCTCTCCTATGAGTGTGGCTGCCTCCCAGTGTTCAGCACTCGCAGGGGAGGGACCGCCATTCCCATTGTACAGATGTGAAAACCGAAGCTCAGAGAGGCAACAGTGCTCGCTCAAGGCCACACAGCTGTGTGCTCGAGCCCGTCTGAAGCTCGCTTAGTGCATGGCCGTGGGTGAGAGGCCTTGCCTCTCAGAGCCCTCTTTATCATCTGCACCCTAAGAGTGATGTATCGACCCTGAAAGGATGTTGTAAACATCTGGATATAATAATTAAAAACCCCTACCTGGCCCTGGCTGGTTTGGCTCAGTGGGTAGAGCATCGGCCTGCCGACCGAAGGGTCCCAGGTTCAATTCCGGTCAAGGGCACGTGCCTGGGTGGTGGGCTCACTACCCAGTAGGGGGTGTGCAGGAGGCAGCCGATCAGCGATTCTCTCTCATCTATCTCTCCCTCTGTCTTCCTCTCTAAAATCAATAAAAATATATTTTAAAACATAAAATAAAAACCCCTGCCTGCCCTGGAGCATGGTAACTGCCATTGCCATCGGCGATAGGGAAACTGAGGCTCTCAGATGGGCCACTGACTGGAGGCCAGCATTTGGGCTGCACGGGGAACAGAGCCAGCCCTCTTTCTGCTCCATACACGTCTCCAAGTTCAGGACCTGCTCTGTCTCCTACTGGATGTCTGTGCGGGACCCTGAGCAGGTCGCCCCGGGAGGCAGGAGGGACAGTGCCTGTTAGAGATGTGGTTACTGACACCTGAGGAGGCCGAGGCAGCACAGAGCCAGGCCCATCACCCGGGCTCCAGGCTTCCGCGCATCTGCCCAGAACTAGTGCCCTGGCCTGGCTCTAGCAACAGCGTCGAAACCACACCCCAGGCCGGACCCAGAGGCTTCCTCTGCTCCCCACCAGGTCAAGCCAGCCTCCAGAGAGGGTCCCCCCCCTACTCACTCACCCCACCCCCAGCCTTGTTCCTGCAGGAGATGGTGAGAAGGCAGGGAAGGGTGCTTATCCCACCAGCCCCTACCCTGGTATGTACCAACTTCCATTCGGGTCTTCCGGCCACTGCCTATCTGCCTAGAGCCAAGAGGCTGGAGAAATGGGGTGGGGGGACCCTGGAAAGGGCTGCTCAGATGTCTTTTTCCCAGGGGAAGAACTCGCTGAGCCAAGGGCCATTTGCCCTGTTTTTCCTGCGCCCCCTGACTCTGAACTCACACTTCCTCTGAAGGCTCATCCTGCTCAGTAAGTTGGCCAAGATTCTCTGAACAAACCCTGTAGATTTCTTGAATAAATCATCTCTGGTGTTTTGTGCGTCGGGCCTGGACAAGGTGAAGTGAGTGAGGTGCCTCGGGGTGCAAAACGCTACGGAGGTGCTCGCTCCCGGAGGATCCTGAGCGTGTTGCCTCCCTGGAAGCCTCACTCTCCTCACTCATCCGTCCTGGTCCGGAATTTCAGGCAGAAGGAGAATGTGCCGGGAGCAGGAGCCAATCACAGGGCCAGCCGCACCCCTGGCAGGCAGACCTGCTGAGCCAGCTCCCGGTTGGCCTTTGACTTAGCAGCATGTGGCCCACAGGGGGTGCCATGGGCTTAGCTGGATGCTTTCTGAAAAGGGTTCCCGATTACTGAGCACCTACTCGGGCGCCAGACCATGGGAGGTGCTTTATGTGCTGCCCAGCTCTCACGCAGCCTGAAAAGTCTGCATTGTCTCCTTCGTTCAATGAGAAGACTGAGACGCAGCAAATCACTCGCCAAGGTCACAGAGAGAGGTAAGGACCCGTGGAGTTCAGGTTCTAACTCCTCCCAGAGCCCCAGCCTATTTCTCTGCCCGCCACCCCTACCCCCCAATGCTCCAGACTCGGCTGCAGGTGTTCTGGGGAACCCAGAAGGTGAGCCCCCCACTCCTCCTCTGACCTCTCCAGCCTCCTGAACTTGAGGGACTGAGGGACGGGGCCTCCCTCCCCAGAGCCTGTCCCTCCTCCGCGCGGGTGCTGGCCTTTCCCGGAGCCTCCGGGGTTGATTTGCTTACTACGGTGCCATTTGCATACGACTCAGGAAAGCCTTTGCTTTCCCCACCTGCAGCAAACTCCGGGCTGATTAGTTCTCCCCACTTCGGAGAGTTAATTACTCTCCCGCGTAGACCGGGTGTTTATTTGTAATCAGTAGCGGCCGGGAGGAGGGGGTGGAGACAGGGCACGAGCAGCTGTCCTTCGCCAAACGCAGGAGTAGCTCTGCAGGTGGAAAATGATTACGAGCTAGAGCACAACCCTGGCCCTGCCCTCCCTGCCCTGCCCCGCCCCGCCCTCTGTGTGACCCCAACATGTCCAGTTGCTGTAAAAGATACCAGGCTGCCTGCCTCAGCTCACCCGGGCACCTGTGAACATCGCAGACGCTCCGCCCCAGAGATTCTGATTTTGTAAGTAGGGGTGCAGCTCAGGCTATGCTA
>PVJC01056034.1:0-10003 GCA_004026665.1 Murina feae
TAAAGTCCCCTGGAGGAAGGGCATGCACAGTTATGAAGAAGTCCTCTAGGGAGACAGACGGAGCCGTTCCATTTTTGTCAAATTCTTCTCTTGACAATTGTCTACACCCAGAGAACCGGACGGCTCACTGGAAGAGCAAGGAAGGGATTCCTAATGGTGCACATTAGGTGAACTTACCCCCATGCACTTTGGACTTCAAGCCAAACGGTAAGGGGATATGACTGAAAGGACTGCCTTTGGGTCTCCAGAGTTAAATAAATTCACACCGGGATAGGTATGCTTTCTGGTAACAACGTGATCTGATTCCTACGGACTCTGATAATTTCATGTAGCCGATTTTTCCCCTTATATAGATTAAACTGTGGAGTGTCGTAGACATGAATTTCATCATTTTATCTTTTTTTTTTTTCAATTTGCAAAATTGTGCACATTTATTTTATTTTTGTTGTTTTTTTCATCATTTTATCTTTTATTTCCAGAGGCTGACTCTCTTTTCTTTTATTATTTGTTAAAAAATAAGAAGGTGTTTGTATATTAGGAAGGTTGGCAGGATGTCAGTTTTAAAGTGTTCAATAATGGAGGAATTGAGGAACCAAGATGGCAGCATAAGGCATATACCTGTATGTCCTGCCTCCCACAACCACATTAAAACTACAACTGAGACAAAATGGCCATCACCCAGAACCAGGGGAAAGCTGACTGAGTGGGAGTCCTACAACTAGAAGGAAAGAAAAAAAGCACATTGAATCTGAGTAGAAGGTGTGGAGGTGCCAAGAACAGAGGTACAGAGGCACGCAAAACGGCAGCAACTGGGTGCACATTTTTTTTCAATCAGAAGGGAGATACAGGCTCCTGACTGAACTGAACTTGTGAGCCTCTGGGGATCCAGATTCCTACGGGAAGAAACTGGGCTGTCTGGCATCGGGTCGAAAAGCAAGGGTGGCTTTCTCGCAGAGCTGCTCACAGGGATCATTACTGTGGGGGTGTGGGACTCGGGGACACCGAGACATGGAGACGGCTGATGATAGCCATCGCTGATTTCTCTGCCCTGGTGATTATCTGAGACCACGCCTCACCCAATTTACAACCCCACCTAAGCTGTGTGCAGTGGCGCAAATTAATTGCCTGTCCGCCTGCAGCCTAACTTAACAAACTGCAGCTGGGTCAGAGAGCTCCAAAAGTTCCAAACCCCAAACAAGGGAGAAATCTGTAGATCTCACTGTAGCTCCTGCTGGGTGGACTTGGAGATCGAGGAGCCAGTGTACCCCATGGTCAGATACCAGATTTCAAATCCTCACATCCATAAGGGACACACTCAAGAGGTAGACTCAGTGAGCACCAAAGCCCCACTGAAGCAACTCCTGCCCCATAAGGGTGTCTCCTGTACAGCAGCTCTTCCACTGTAGACACAGCGGGTCCTCGAAGACAACTGGCCTGGAGCTCATTTCCTTCCAGTGATACCTACAGCAATGAAGGCTTAACTGCAAGACTGTGAACCTGTTGTGCATAAATATCCAATGCAATGCCCAGATGTCATAAACCCCCCAAAACCATGAGGGAGTACCGAAACCGCTGCAAGAACATGAGAGCTTTATTATTCGAGTTAACTTGGACTTCCCGCTCGCCCACTGGCACAGTGGCGCGACAGGGCAGGAAGTGCGGGTTTTCAGGAAAACAAAGGATTTATAGGGCTGGAAGTAGTGGGTGGGGTAACATGTGTGGCCCCTGTTGATTGGTCGAGGGAAGGTCCTGGGCCGGGCATTTCCTCTGCATCCCTATTGGCAGGTCTGCACTCTCGCACCACCCTTCCGCCCTTACACACCCAGCTCACAAAGGGCTACACCAAGAGTGTCCACCTCAGGTGATTGAAGAAGCTGAGCTAATAGGACACCTACCACACAAAGCCATTCTATCAACACAGGGAAGCAGCCAAAATGCAGACACAAAGAAACAGGTCACAAATGAAATAAAAGGAGGAAAGCAAACTACTGGATATAGAGTTCAAAACCACAGTTATAAGGCTACTCAAGAATCTTCTAGAACTTCCAAGGAAATTAGTGAGACCTTCAAGGATCTTAATGAGAATATCAAAAACATGAAAAAGGACCAGTCAGAAATTAAGCATACACTGACTGAAATAAAGAGTAATATACAGAGATCCAACAGCAGACTAGAGGATCCCGAGAATCAAGTCAAAGATTTGAAATATGAAGAAGCAAAAAACACCCATCCTGAAACCAAAAAGAAAAAAGAACCCAAAAATATGAAGATAGTATAAGGAGCCTCTGGGACAACTTCAAGCGTACCAACATCAGAATTATAGGGGTGCCAGAAGAATAGAGAGAGCAAGATATTGAAAACCTATTTGAAGAAATAATGACAGAAAACTTCCCCTACCTGATGAAAGAAATAGACTTTCAAGACTAGGAAGCACAAAGAATCCTAAATAAGAGGAATCCAAAGAGAACCACACCAAGACACATCATAATTAAAATGCCAAGGGCAAAAGAGAAAGAGAGAATCTTAAATGCAGCAAGAGAAAAACAGTTAGTTACCTACAAGGGAGTGCCCATATAACTGTCAGCTGATTTCTCATCAGAAACCATGCAGGCCATAAGGGAGTGGCAAGAAATATTCAAAGTGATGAATAGCAAGAACCTACAACCAAGATTACTCTACCCAGCAAAGCTAACATTCAGAATTGAAGGTCAGATAAAGAGCTTCACAGACAAGAAGAAGCTAAAGGAAATCATCACCACCAAACCAGTATTATATGAAATGCTGAAGGATATTCTTTAAGAGGAGGAAGATGAAGAAAAAGGTAAAGATAAAAATTATGAACAACAAAGTGACAACAAATACATATCTATCAATAAGTGAATCTAAAAATTAAGTCAATAATAAAAAATCTGATGAACAGAATAAAGTGGTGAATATAATAGAAGCAGGGGCATAGAAAGGGAATGGACTGACAGTTCTCAGGGGGAAGGGGTGTGAAGGGTGCGGGAAGAGACTGGACAAAAATCTTACACCTATGGATGAGGACAGTGGGGTGGGGTGGGGTGGGAGGGGTAAGGGCATGGGGTGGGGTGGGAACCAGATGGAAGGGTGCTATGGGGGTAAAAAAGAAAGAGGAACATCTGTAATAATCTAAACAAAAAAGATTTATTAAAAATAAAGTGTTCAATGGTGAGCGGTTTTTTTGGTTTGTTTTCTGTACATGCTCAGATACTCTGTGAAAACATCAATAAACAAATTAATTCAAGTCTTTAAAAAGCGAAGAATTACTTTCTTGCAGGTTAATAGATTCTGAGTTACATTCTTGGGTTGGATACGGAAATAAGCAAATACCATGTTGATCTCCTGTTTTTGAATATTAATATGCAAGGGAAGCATACCCATTACTCGTTTATAGCTGCAACACTGCAGAAGGTGGAATCTGGCTGCCACTTGTAAAGTTAACTCTATTTGTATGGAAAAAACTCTATTCCGAGTTACATAGGGAGCAGCAATCAGAACAGTTTCCGCATCTCACCACCTCCCTTTGCTTGATCATGGTAGGAAGGCCGGGGCAGCAGAAGCTGCACTGGTATGCTGGACACCGCGAGGGCCGTGCCTCCCTCTGGTAATATAGGAAACACTGCCCACTGGTGGCAGGCACCATGGCAGAGTGGAAGAAGCACACACGTTGGAAGCTCAAATCCCAAATCTGCAATTTACTGCCTTTTCTGATGCTCAGAGAGATTGAAATTAAGAGAGAAAAATTATGACATTTTATTTTTATGATCTGATTCATCAGGTAGAGCTGTGCTTTTTGTTTTAGAGCATTTTAGACACAATCTTCAGAAGTCTGTTACTCTCATTCCCTATTATTGGCCTTGATACCAATTAATTAATGACATACACTAAGATTTATAAGAAAACATAGCACTCAGGTATCCTGGTAGCACAGAGAAAACATCAGAAACGTTTAAAGCTGGAAGAATTTATAAGTGATCTTTCCTAGTGGATGGTAACAATTAAAGGTTGATTATATGGTAGATTTCAAACTCTAAGGATTAAGATCGTAAGTGGAACAAACACATATTATGTCAAAATATAGATGTTTTGCTAAGATTGTTTAATACTCAGTTATTTTCCTTTTTTATGCTGTGGTTTCATGTCACATTATAAATCTCTAAATGCTGTTTTGTTGTCATATAGTATGTTAGTAAGAATCTGGCATTTGAAATGTGTGGTTATTGTGAATCAAATGTCTAGGGAAAGAAAGAAATACACCGTTGCCATCATTATATGTCCAATAGTTAACAAAGAAATTATGTATATTACAGACACAAGAGACTTTGGAGAGAAGGTTCCATTGAAACCATTGTATCCAGTAACTTAAATGCAAATACTGGCATATATCCAGGAATTAAGGTCAACGAAGTGCAATTGTTTCATCTTGCAAAATCGTTATTCCACCAAAGAAATCTTGGCAGCCATGTTGATGACTTCTCATGAGCGAGTCAGATGGGACTGTAAAGAGACCTGAAATCTACGTTTTTAAACTAACTTTCTAATTCCTCATTTTTTTTTAACTGTCAAGAGGAGCTAGGCCTAGGGATCAAGCACCCTGGTCATTCCTCTGGTTTTCCAATCATGAGTCCAGTTACTCTTACCTGCTCAGATGTTATAATTTGTAGTGATGGCATAAGTGGATGTAAAAGAAGGGAAAATTGGATATGATCTAGATGGCAGATTATGGGCTTAGTTTCAAAGGCCATTTTTACCTGGAGAATAAATAAGAAGAGTGAACAGTCATTTTCCAGTGATCAGTGGTTTTATCTGTTCCTTGTGTTCCACCTCGACTTCATAGTGCAGTCTCCGGATCCTCTCAAACCTCTCCTGCCTTTGTCAGCACTCATTTTTTTCCTCTTGAAGAGATCAAAGCTTTTATGGGCATTATTTATTGTAGACTTCCAATTCTAAGGAGCTAAGTAGAGGCTATGTGGCTCCATCTTTATTTTTAAAGCCAAGTAAGGGACAGATAAATCTCTTCTCAGAGGTTACAAAGTAAGGCCTTGCTAGAGGCAGAAATAGCCGCCTTAGTCAGAAGCATAACCTAATTCTGGCCCTTGTGTCGCAGATGCAGTAGATTGTTTGGCCTTTCTCTAAACAGGCCTTGACGCTTAGAGTGTGTGGAAAGTATGCGCTTCCGTCAAAGAGTTTTGCTTGTTTGCTTTTTCATTGCCTGTTAAAGTAATGAGCAGAGGACTGAAGAAAATAGAAAGAACATCCAAGCCTTATTTCAGCCTCTGCACTCGGAACATGTGAGCTTTGGACAGAGTACTTTTATTTCCTTGGGATTACTTTTCTGTCTTTATACTTGACTTAGAATTTTTCTTCATGGCCTTTGATATTCAGAAATGTGGGGGAAATTACTTTTTATTACAGCTTTATGTGTAAAAATTAGACTTTTGAAATAATGTATATTTCAATACTAAACCACCCTGAAAGAAGATTTGGGGAGATAACTGCAAAATTCTGTACTTTTAAAATGTAGGTGTAGTGCCTTTTTTTTTCCTTTTTCTTTTTTTTAACCTAAAAATCATTGCAAAATGGATTCTATTTTAAAATTGCCTTAATTTAGCAATTTATATTGCTATGTATTAACATTTTTAATAAACCAAGTTGTTTGCTTTATAAAAAGTATTTAGTTAAAATGATTTTCACTTGTATTTTCATTTGAGTACTTATCCCTCAGCAGCTATTTAATTTATGATTTTTAATTGCTTTACTTCATTTTTTCATTTTGAGAATCCATAATGCTTATTTGGAATTTTTAATACAAGCCAGGAATTGTTTTTCTTCTTTCCTTTTCTTTAAGGGCTAGTTCTCAAATTAGCCTGCATGCCTGTGTTATAGTTCAGAAACAACAGTGGAGTCTTTTGCATACAATCTTTTTGGAAATCCGGGTTAGCACAACTGTCCCCCTGATCTCTTCAATATAAACTTTGTAAACTCTTCCATGGGCCTCCACCACCCCTAGCTTGTGAACGAATCTCACTATATTTATCCCTATTGTGTACATCCACATGTTTGTTCTTCAGTGTGATAACACTTGACAGTTATAAATTTTTCCATATGTTCCATCTTGTAGAGATAAACAGTGTGTGCACTGTACATTTCCCTCAGCTTTGAAGACTTGCTTTGGACATAAACAATTCCATAGGATATTCTAGTCGGTTTGGAAAGTCACTCATGCAAGCATATTCTCCATGAAAGGGAAGGTAGTGGATTTTCACTCTTTTAATATTAACTGGTTAATTGAACTTTTTAAAGGGATTGAGAGCACCTTAACTGCTTTTAGTTTTTCAAAGATTTACCGGGACAGTCAGTGCAGACCTGTGTTTGAAAGTCTCTAAAAGTGCTAGTTAATATTATAAGAACTGTTTATTCCATTTTGTGGAATAAATTCTTTCGTCCTCTCAGAGGTTTATGTTTGCTAGAGGGATTAGTGAAATAGCTTTGGATTTCCTCATAATTTCCCTTTTATATGTTACAAATTAAAACGGCATTGAAATGTAAAGATGACATCTAAAGCATTTATATCATGGTAGTTGTTTCTTTATGATTCATTATAAGTTATTCCTTTTTTAAAAATTTATTGATTGAATTGATATTTAGTGGTACAGAAAGGAGGGGGGGGAGAGAGGTGGGGGGGGAGGGAGGAAGAGAGAAACAGACATATCAATTTGTTATTCCACTTACTTGTGCATTCATTGGGTGCTCCTTGCATGTGCCCTGACTGGAAGTTAGACCCACAGCCTTCTCATATCTGGATGATGCCAACTGAGCTCCGCAGGCCAGGGCCTAAGCAGCTATTGCTCTTATTTTTCGTTCTTTTTCTGACCAATTTTATTTGTGAAAATTGATGTAGATATCTTTATTCTTAGTTTGATGTCCCTTTTTACCCAAGCAAATATCTATTGCCTGCATTTCTTTCCCCCAAGATGCCATGCTGCTTTTGTTAGTTGATTTCCTAAAGGCTTTGTTGAGTAGATGTTCATAAGTTTCCTATTGTTAACTATCCACTTGGATGCATACAGAATGCATATTCCAATATCTGAAGTTTTTTGCTATTGTTATTGTCTCTTTAGCACATAAAGTTTACCACATTTCTCCAAGAGATTTTCACCTTAGAAAACTCAAGTAATATACAAGACTGGTGGTTAACAACAGTATGTGAGATGTGTGTGTAGCCATTGGTGTGCTAGAGCCAGCCACCACAAGCTCCCAAGAACTAACCATTCAATTTTCAGAAATTTTGTGAGGCAGTTATATTAAAAATTAAAATATATGCGATTATCTATATGTATAAAAGGCTAATATGTGAAGTGTCTCCTCGGAGTTTGACCAGAAGACCGGCAGTTTGATCGCTTGCTATGATGTGTGTTGACCACCAGGGGGTGGTGCAAAATGAAAGAAGGCCCCAACCAGCAGCTGAAAGGCCCTGATCAGCCCTGATCACCAGCCAGGCCTAGGAACCTTACCCATGCACAAATTTTGTGCACCGGGCCTCTAGTAATTAAATAAAAATTACGCAAAACTCATCACCTCATAATTATTTTTTCTATGTTTTATTGTTATCTCTGCTCTGGAAATAATTTGTGTGTATTGTATCTGTATTTGCAATACTATGTAATGATGTATAGTATTGCACATCTCTTCCAGCTCTGTGTTCACTATTGCATGTTGGTAACTTGAAAGCAGTCATAGAAGTATTAACGCCATGGAAATTGGCAAACAGCAAATCAAGGCTTGATTTATTGTTTTATTAATTATCTAGACTTAAGAAAGTGATGGGGAAAATGTCTATAATGCAGATTTAAGAGGTGTCATGTGTATAGCCATTATGAATTGCACACATACACTAACCTTAAGAACATATTCTTCCAGTATTTGAACCTGTTATGGAGTATCAGAAGGCCTTTTAATAGTTCTCTTTTGAAAACCATGCTACTCACAAGCATGCTGCCCCTTTTCCAACTCACATGACTTCACACTTCCTCTCTTTGCTCTGTAGGTTGCTGTTAAAGGGTGTGACAAATTCGTTTGTAAAGCAATCAGTCACTCACATCCCTTCCTTTGACCACAAATTACGTTAGGGTGGTTTTATAAAATGTTGGTGGGAAAAGCGAAACATCATAATACTGGATTTATGAAACCATAGCTGTCCTTTCTTGGAGGCATAATTCTTTTAGCCCACTGTTGAGAAGTAGCTTATAGTGGTTAATTTGTGTATTAAAAGGGGAAATGACTTTATTCTGTGGAATTATTTTTTTTTTTTAGCATTATGGATAGTTTGATGATCTGTGGTAGTATAGTTATGCAATATGCAGAAGTATGGGTAAAAATAAAATTTGGTTAATGTGTGGTCAGTTGGAAATACATTCAGAACTCTCTTACATACCTGTTTCTTACAATGGGCTAGTGGAGTAATCTGGTCAAGCTCTTCCCTTTAAAAATTTAGTAATCTTGTGTTAATTGATGTTTCTCAAACTTTGGTCAGTTGATTATCACCTCCACCATTTTTGTCATATCCATGTACCACTTGTACCTTTATTTAGTAACTAGAGGCCCAGTGCACAAACTTTGTGCACTGGGGGTGGGGGCTGTCCCTCAGCCCTGCCTGTGCCCCCTTGCAGTCTGGGAGCCCTCGGGGGATGTTTGACTGATGGCTTAGACCTGCTCGTTGTGGGGAGCGGGACTAAACCGTCAGTCGGACATCCGTAATGCTGCCACGGAGGCAGGAGAGGCTCCCACTACTGCCACTGCGCTCACCAGCTATGAGCCCTGTTTCTGGCTGAGCACCCGGGGGCAACCTCTGTGTTGAGCACCTGCCCTCGGGTGGTCAGTGCATATCATAGCACCTAGTTGAGCATCCTTAGCATATCATTAGCATATTATGGTTTGATTGGTTGAATGGCCAACTAGACAACCAGGCACTTAGCATATTAGGCTTTTATTATACAGGATTTTTAAAATTGACCTTTTCTTTTAACCTTAGCTTTATCTTAAGTGATAACACACATGAAACCTTGAGTTTAAGGTAATGGTTACATTTTTCCTAATACCAATTAAAATATTGCTTAATGATTATAAAGTTTAGAAGTTTGTTCTTGTACCATTTATTAAAGGAGGAAACTGAGACGTTAGAGCAGGTCAGTTACTTGCTCAGGGTCATGAGACAAGCCAGAATTTACCTGACTAAGATTTGTGCTAACCCTTGCTACTCAAATGATGCCTGGAGTGGCAGTCTTAGCATCAGTTTGTTGGAAGTGTAAAAACTCTGGCTTTACTCCAGATCTGATTAATCAGAATCTGCATTTTAACAAGATTCCCAGGTTGATTCTCATGCACAGTAAAGTTTGAGAAGCTTTGATCTAGACTCCAGAGCCATCCGCCTCCCAGAAGAGAAAGTGGATGACTTGGCCATTGGTCTGGCTGGGCTCCTTGTCTCTGCAGTGTAATTTCCTACATGCCTTGCTACTCTGAGCCACAGCTATTTTAAAGAAGTTTAGTATGATGGGAAGGTGATAATGTTCTCAATCATTTTGATGATTTTTCTCTCTTAAAGGTATCTTTGTCTGCTTCCCTTCTTTCCTTAATTGGTGTAACAAGATTAAGTTGAGAGGTCTTCATTTCTACTCTTTTCTCTCTTTGTTTCCTTTCCCAGCATACACAGATCAATTTCTTGCCCTTGTGGTGGTGGTGCTGGTGGTGGTGGTGGTGGTGCTGGTGGTGCTGGTGGTGCTGGTTCTCCTCCTCCTCCTCCTCCTCCTCTTCTTCCTGCCCCACCCCCAGGTCCTGAGAAATGTCAGTAGAGCTACAACTAATTTTCAATTATTCTTGGGTGGTTTTAATGGTATGTATACCATCCTGACTCTTGGCTTCTTAACTTCTTGCTCCTGCTCCCTGTCACTCAGATATTTTACTGCTTGCTTTTTACTAAGGTGTG
>PVJC01056035.1:0-10017 GCA_004026665.1 Murina feae
TGAGAGACACCAGGTCTCTGTGTCCCACGGTAATTGCTGCAAGCAACGCTGAGAGAAACCCGCTTTGAATTTCCTCCTGGTGCCAGTCAGTCCCCCTTCTCTGGGTGTCTGGGTCCTTAGAAACTCGCTTGGAACTGGAGTTCAGAGCCGCTGGGGACTTGTGGCTCTCTCCGTTTTGGAAAAGAACCGCATCCCCCGGTGCCAGCCCTTCCCCGAGCCCCGTGCGCGCGCCTCCGTACCTCTGTACTTTGCTTCCATTGCTCCTCTGAGTCTCAGACTCTTCTCTAGTTGTAGGATTTTCACTCAGCCAGCCTTCCTGTGGGTGCGAGTGGTGTCCTGTGTTCTTTTCGAGGTTTTTCTGAAATAGTTGTTCACGGCTGCATTTACGGTGTCTACCCTATGCTGCCATCTTGTTTCTCCTGACCTTCAATTCTGAATGATCTATTTTTATTATTTAAATCTACTAAGTGATGATATGAGAAAACAATATCATGAAGAGAAAAATGAAGTTGTGTATTGATCTTTTTCCTTTAAATGTTCCCTCTTTTCTCCCATTTTATTTAATTTTTGTTAACTCTCACCTGAAGACATTTGCCCATTGATTTTTAGAGAGAGTGGAAGGGATGGGGAGAAACACATGATGTGAGAGACACACATCAATAAATATTTGCCTTCTGCACTTGCCTCAACCAGGGCCTGGGGTTTAGCCTGCAACCAAAGTACTTGCCCTTGACCAGAATCAAATCCAGGACCCTTTGGTCCCCAGGCCGATGCTCTATCCACTGTGCCAACCCAGCTAGATCTTTTTCTCCTTTTAAATTTTATAGGACTTTGCACAATCTAGAGATACTTGTAACAAATCCCCATCTATGATAATATAAAAATCTAATATGCTAATTGGACTGGACGTCCGTCCTCCGGATGAAGCCGGGGCTTCGAGGGAAGCTTGGGTCCTGGGTGCCAGAGGGAAGCCAATGCTGGCAGCCGGGGGAAGGAAGGCCTACTCTTGCAGGAATTTTGTGCATCGGGCCTCTATTTACTCTATAATCATTTATAGCTCTTTCTAAACTCTTGCTGAGTGCAGGACTGGATAGTCTCATTTTCCCTGTAACAAGAGTTCCGTGTCTGGTTAACAACATACTTGAGTATAGAATATATTATTTAAAATAATGATTAATAAAACCTTTCTTAAAATTCCTTTCTTGACTTCTTAGGATTCTCTAGGAAAAGAGACAGAAATTTGCTGGTGAAATCAATGTGAATTTTGCAGGATTCCAGGGCAAATCTCCAGTCAAGTGTTGCTACCTAACATCCTTCTATAGGCTGCTTGAGGCTTGCCACCTAGCTTGCTTGCTTTTGTGAAATGTAGCTTTTACTTTCAGGTATTGTTCGTAAAGTTTTTCCTTTAAATTTTCCTTATTGCTTTTCTGATATGTTTTGTGGACCATTATTAGAGTACAGTGAGCTATGTGATGAAATGAGAATAGGAATGGGGTTTAAGAATCGCTTTCAAATGTCCCAGAGAATCATAGAAATGGAGAGAGTGCTCCATGAAGAAGTGCATGGCTGTGCAACCAGAAGCACAAACATCCTAATATTTTTTCAACAGTCACAGGGAAATAGAAGATGGCATACACAAGTTGGGATTTTGAAGAACATTTATCTATAAATCTTTTATGAAAATGTAAATATACTCATTAATCATTTACCAGCTGATAAGTAAAGGTAAGCTTAAATGCTATAGAAATAAACTTTGAAAATGCAGCCCTGGAAACCCAATGTTTGTTGAAAGAGAATTGGGATAAGAATCAAGGACGACTCTCTTAGATCTCTGTAGGAGATATGGCAAGAGGCGAAAGACCAAGTCCACTGACTGAGATTTTACTGCAGGTCTCCCCTGATTAGGGTGAGCATTTCATTTGCCATTGGCTTCCCTGTCTTAGCATTTGTCCTCAGTACTTGAGGACAGACTGTATCATATAATGACACTGAAGCTGCTCAGCCCACCACCCGCCCCTCCTTTCATGGAGTGCTGATAACAATAGCACATTCCTTTAGCAATCCCCCTGAATGGCAAGTCAAAGAGGCCTTCCCATGTGGAGCTGTCTGGAAATGTTCTCCTGCATTCGTCTAGCTCCACATTAATCTGAAGCCTCTGCTCACACATTGTGTTACTGTTAGTATTATGTCTGCTGTGTGGATATGAGGAGATAATATCAAATGATGAATATGTATCAAAAAATACAGTTAAGAAAAGTAAGGTTGGCATTTTATTATAGTACAATCTATTGAATCAAATTACACTTGTTAAAAGATACTAAATGGTCTTTGAAAAACCATGGCAAAAGAGCTTTGCAAGTATAACAGAAGTCATTTAGTGTTTGGAAAGGTCTGAAATATCAACTAAAGTCAAAATAAGTGAGAGAATTACATTTTATGTTTTGCTTTTTATGTGAACAATGATTCATCCATCAGATACTCAGAAAGAAGCTGTATTTTGTATGGTTCTTGGATTACTTGATATTATCTGTGAGTTGATATTAATTTCCTTTTGGCTGAAATAGACTGGACAAAATAGCTCTGTTAAATGCTGCAAAATGCTACCCAAGTTGTTTTTATATTTAAGAATGCATAATTTTGGTAGGTGTTATACATATAGAAATGGAAAATTATAATTATGTATGGGTTTGTTTTTTAGGTTTCTTTTTTTTTAAATCTTTGAAGTGAAGGTTTTAGCATTCATATAATTTTCAAAGGTTTCCTCTATCATTCAATGTCATAGCAAGAAACAGAAGACGGCATGCACAAATTGGGATCATTTCAGGAGATTTAAGAAAGGGACAATTTATAAGGTATAGAGGGTGTTTGAAAATCATGATGAATAATACAACACCCTTGGGCCTGTGCTATACAGGATGGGACCCCCAAGGCCTGGAGGGTTGAGGAAAGGGAGAGGTAACGGGAAGAGACACAGAGGCCTGTATAGGTAGCTGTTTAATGTTAACTGTGACCTTCATTGAAGAGCTGATGCCACCACAGGGCGTTCTCTCATCCCCTCCACCCTCGGTGGGAACCAGAGCATAAATATTCTGACCTCATTCTCATTTCACTTTCTGCTCTCCTGAATTATTATAAAGAAGCCTGTCATGTGTGATGTAGGCCATGTGAAGCAGGCTCTGAGGACATTGGAAAAGAGAGAGACGTGTGGTAGATAAATCTAGAGGGGAAAATATATATTTTTTGTTTACCATAATAAGGTTTAGAGAATAAGAAGATTTATAGGTAAAATAGAACACTATTGGTCCTAATTCAACATAACTGGTATATTTATAACAAGAGGAAATTCGGGCACAGATGTACACAGAGGGAAGATAATGTGAAAACACAGAGAAGACGGCCATCTTCAAGCCAAGGTGAGACCTGGAAGAGATTCTTTCCTCCCAGCCCTCAGGAGAAATCAGCACTGCGGACACTTGTCCTTGGTTTGCTCACCTTCAGAACTGTGAGAAAACATTTCCGTTGTTTCAGCTACCTGGCCTGAGGAACTTGTTATGGAAGTACCAGCAAAGGAATACAGATGTGGAGATCAACTAAAAATAAAAGCAAATTTTTGTAGTGATATATGATATTGTTCTTCAAGATTTGGTGCTCCAGGAAGAGATGCATAAAAGTAATATTCAATGTAGCATGCAATATTCTATTTTACCAAATCGGATATGAGTTGCCCTCACAGAGAAATACACAAAATATCAAAATAATTTTAACTAAAACTGATATATCATATTTGGTATATATATCCTATATTTAGCATATGTGTGATATAAAGTACACTGAGTGGCCAGATTATTATGACCACCTCATCAGTACTTCATTGTGCCACCTTTTGCCTTCAATACTGCAGCGATTCTTCTTGACATTGACTCCATGAGATGTTGAAAGGTGATGCGAGGAATCTGACACCATGCCTGATGAAGAGCACTGTCCAGTTCTGTGAGATTTGATGGTTGTGGACCCAGCTGCCTGATGGCTCTTAACTTGGTCCCACAAATGCTCAATTGGATTGAGATCTGGTGATTATGGGGGCCACCTAAGCAAGGTAAAGTCTCCCTCATGTTCTTGAAACCACTCCTGCACAATACGAGCACCGTGGCATGGCGCATTTTCTTGTTGGAAGAAGCCATCTCCATTGGGATATGTCATCAACATGATAGTATGAACTTGATCAGCAACAATACTTAGGTGTGTTGTGCTATTCAGACGTTGTTCCACACAAATTAAAGGGCCCATATCATGCCAGGAAAACATGCCCCAAACCATAACACTGCCCCCACCAGCTTGAAGGGTTGTACTCATGCATGTGGAGTGCATGCATTCATGTTGTTTCTGCCAAATTCTCACTCTGCCATCTGCATGATGCAACTGGAAACGTGATTCATCGGACCACATGACTTTTTTCCAATGCTCCACTGTCCAATCCTTGTGTTCCTGTGCTAATTGGAGATGTTTTATCTTGGTAACTGGAGACAGTAAAGGTGTTTGAACAGGCCTTCGGCTTCCATATCCCGTATGATGCAGTGTACAGCTAATTTGCCTACAAATGTCAGGTGGTCATAATAATCTGGTCACTCAGTGGATATGTTACATGATATTCATTATAGAATATATATTCATAATTAATACATCATTTAAATAATACAAGTAAGGAAGAAAACTGGATAAACAAGAAAGAAAAGTGATATAATCATAGTTAAGTAGAAATTAAACAACTTAAATATCTGTGGGTTGGTGGATAAAAAATTAAAAATAAAAGATTTTTGTTATTTATGCTCAGTTATAAGATTGGCTGTATATTTTTATTAGCAACATCGGAAATCATTTAACTGTATATAACTGTGTATAACTGTTGAGGAACCCCCAGAAGAACCTGGAACTCAGAGCAATGAGCCTTACTGCCCTGGTCCTTCTTTATCATTGAGCTCTTCTTAGCCTCATGTTTAAACTACCATGAGTAAACCAGAATCTCAACAAAAAGCTGGAGGGAAAGCAGAGAGAAGTATCACTGACTACGACTGGACCTGGAAGAAGTTAGATAGGTGAATGACTCTTCCTTGAATGCGATGGCAAGAATACTACTATGGACTAAAGACCGTGCCTCTTGATTCCAAAGTGTCATATAGTTTCACTAAACTCATTCACTACCGTTGACCGGTGGGTGACCAAGCACAAAGAAATTACGGGACTCCTCTGTATTTTAATGTGGAATAACAACACTGATTACATATTGAAGGAGGGAGCTAGAATACAAATGAGACAAAATCGGAACAATTTTTGACAGTGACATATATCTCAGAATCTATATATTAGTCATTAAAAAGTAACATTTACATTTTCTTTGAAACCATCACTTAGTTCATTCATAAAGGGTGTGTAAAGGAAATGGAATTATTCACAAAATGGGAAAAGGTAACCTGAATTCAATGAGCTGAATAAATTGCTGGCATGACCAGGCTATCTCTCATTTATTGCTTCTATTTTCCTTGGCCTCGCTTTCTGCTCCAGCAAAGTGTGCCTTTGAAATTATAATTGCAAATGAAGCTAATAATAACATGTTTTGCTGAAGCTGTTTCTAGCAAAGTGTAAAATTCCACATTGATCTACCCTGTCTGAGTCAGTGAAAGCCAAAAACAATCAATATGACATGAAAGAAACTACATTTCTCTTTCACATTTGCATATTGCTGGGAAAAGAGCTTCTAAATAATTTGCACATGTTTTCTAGTTGGGCAAATATATTTCAAGACTTTATGCTTGAATTATATAGCAACAGTAGCAATAGTGCATACCTTAATTCTGTTTTGAATAGCAGGCATGGTGCTGTTTTCAGATTCAATGGGATGCTCTAATTGGTAGGGGAGGTTTCAGAAATATATTCAGTAATGACGAGAGGACAGTTACAAATAATCCATTACAGAGCATCTAATGGTTCTTTAAATTACCCAAGTACCCTAAACACAGATGGGTGGTGGGCTTACAGTAGGGATTTAGAAATAAATATTTGTCAAAAGAATAAAGAAAACTATATATTGATATTGTTTATTTATTTACGTGTATTTATTTATATGATGATGCCAAAAGGGCTGATTAGCCACCAGTGGAGTAGTAAGGGCATGAAGATTTAAGAGTAATTTATAACATAATAGAATCTGGTTTAATTTACCAGTGTTCATAAAATTTTTGTCATTTAATACTGGAAGAGATAATTCATTTTCTGTCCAAAGTAGACTCGTTCTAATAACAAACATTATGGAAGCTCCTTTACCTCATATTTAGTTAAATCCACTCGATAATTAGAGTTGGCACTTCTTAAGATAATAATAAAGTTTAAATGTATATAGCACACGACTGTCCACCTGTACATTCTCTAATTTTATTATTACCACTGTGGATAGGAAATAAAAGGGCCACTTGCTAACCTAACTAACTCAGGAAGGCCTGCATGGCGGCCTTGCAAACTCAAGAGACCTAAAGTAACCACAAAGGATGCTCTGAAATTAAAAAAAACCTTTAATTAAAAAGCAGTTTACAGTCAGTAGTCATGCTCTTGGCCATTATCTTCCTTGACAAAGGTCAACTTCGATCTTTATGGGGCCTATTGTCTTTTTGCATGTAAGATAACATACCTGGGAAATGTCAGGGTGATTTGTAACTTCCCTTTTTTCCAGGCCCCTCAAGGTACAATCCTATGCACCTGGGCACCAGAATGGAGGCCACAAACTACTTCACTGTTATTGTTATCATGTTAATTGTTGACTGTTAACTATCCTACCCTCCTAAGTAAAAGAAGTATGTATCTATCATTTACTTTTTATCCAATCCCAGAGGTTCCCCCAGCCTCCCTAATCTATCACCAATCGATTTCATGTAACCCACTTATGTTGCTTCCTTCTATTGTAATGTATGAAACAAGATGAAAAACCGCCATTCTCTGGGGAGCATTATCCGAATATATTGAGATTCTGCTTCCCAGCAATTGTCGATAGTTTGGCTCAATTAAGCTCACAAAAATTCTTTACAGGCTTGAATGTTTTTTCATATTAACACCGCAAACAAGTGGCATAGAAAGACCCTTTGACATTTTTGGGTTTTAAAGAAATACCCATGTCCCTGCCATTGCTTATTTCCAATTTATAATTCCCAGACACAACTGTGGCCCTTCGCTGTGCTGTTATCTTCTGGAACGGAGTGTCCCTCTCCATTCAGCAGGTGACTCTGAAGACACCTGTGTAACTGATTGATTAGGAGAAAGCCTCACCTGACGAGCGCTCTTGCCTTTTGATACGATGCTAATCACGGTGTGATTGTTTTCGGCAATTCCTCTTTAATGATTTCATTGCTGGTGGAAATTGTGTTCTTGCATGGGATCTTGAGGAAAGCATTCCAAGGACCCACACTAGGGAGACTGTGGTGTGGCGAGATTTATTTGTGATGCAAACTTGAAGGAGTTCCCCTCCAGGGTTCCCAATATCCCATCTCTGTCAGTCCCACCATGGAAAAACCTCAGCCAGGGCTTCAGCAAGGCCAAAACAACGTTCAGTGTCCAGGGTTCCTATTTTATCTTTATCTTTGGAGCCCACGTGGCATGCTGTTGGTGACTAGACCCACAGGGTCATACATTCCCTGGGGAAAGGATAGGCAAGGGTTTTACTGGGTGAATGAGAGAGTTTCCTTGCTCCTCTGGAGTTATAAAGGACCAGCTGCTTTTTCAAAATAACCAATTAACTTCCCAAGCTTTCACGGGCTTCTGATGGGTCCATCCCCTAGCCAATGATCCCTTTCTAGGTTAGACAGTCATCTATGGTCAAGCACCTTCTCCTGCACCATTTTGACTTCTATTGTGCATGTGCTTACCTCCCCCGTCCTCCCCACCCCTCAGCTTGACAACCTGATACCAGAGGGGGAAAGGGAAGGGTGCTCATTCTCGGCAGGGCAAGGCTGTGATCCTCTGGGGTGTGTGTGAAGCTGTAGCTTCCCGGTGAAGCAAACAGGCTCATGCCCCCCATCTTATTATGCTCAGCAATGTCTGATTCTCTTTACTTCCTAACTTAATATCTAGCTACCTTCTGTGATGATATCACATTCCTAACTTCTATAATCTCCATCTCACATTCTTCTAGCTTTAGTTAAATGTTGTGTTAAAATTTGCCAAGTAAAGGATGTCTATGCATTTGATTACAAAATATTTTTGGGATGGCCTGGAATGATGTCTGAGCTTGAATTAAAAGAGGGACAAATGTGTAATTCTGTGTTTTCAGATTAAAAATAAAAGTCAGAAAAAAATGTAACTTATTGATATAGAGGAAAAAAAGACTTAGGAATATTTTCTTTATTGCATGTTCCATATGTGTTAACTTTATGACAGTGTTGCCAATAGTGCTCCTATGATCTCAGGTAATGTGAAAACAGAGTCTTCACAAGAAGGCTAAGGTGTCCTGGTTATCTCCCACCTCAGTTCTGGAGCAGCATAGCACATACCCTATGGGACTCACTTTGAATTCACATTGCTTATGTGTGACTTTTGACTCCTGCATATACTAGTTATGCACATTTGGATGGGGTTAGTTAGTAACATCTCCAAGATCCAGTTTTCTCATCTTTGACATTGGGATGATGTAACAGTTTTTTCTTTAGAATGAAAATTTACAATTTAGTTAGATAATAAATATTAGTATGATTAGTTACTCAATAATTTTAAAAAATGGTAATTAACACTCACTAAATGAAACAGTCTCCCAATTGACCTTTTATTTTTGGTCTAAGGAATCTTATTCCCTACATCATCAATTTAGCGATGAAATGCTTTCGGTACACTTTTATCTTAAATTTAGATTTTCATTGCAGCCATCTCTATGAGATGCCTAGTTTTCTACATTCCATAATCCTGTGATCTAGGGTTCTCATCAAGAACTATCCTGACATTTCAAAACTCACTATTTGAGAGTTTTGTAAAAATCACAAGGCATACAAAGAACAAACTTTTAAAATTCTACCTTAAGTAGCATCAATAAGTGTGACATTGCCATATTAATATCATACAAATTAAACAATTTCAATACTAATGGAAATCATATATCATACAAGACATACAAAATAAGCCTAGGGGGGAACATGATCAAAATTAACATTAGAGAATATATAAAAATTCAGATAGAAAACAAATTGTTTTCTAAACTTAAAAATTTAATTAACCCTTGGCTATTTTATATTAATCTGAATTTTTTACATAATCAATTAAAAATGTGAATCTCATTTGCAGCAGCTACCCATACCACACCCCAGGCCTTGTGGCATACGCTGTGCATGAGTTCCTGAGGAAGCTTGCAGAGTGTTCTTAGGAGCCATACTGAGCAATGAGGACCATGTTTTTCAAATATTGAGGATCTGTGTCCTAATTGTTGATTGTTGCTTTTAATGAGGGAGGTGCAAACTTAGAGATGGGCAGCCATTTACAAACCATCCATTGTTGTTGTTACTCTAATTGAAGTAACATCTGGGATATCTAAACCCTCATTCATTTTTTTCCCCTTTTTCTTTTTTGGGAGACAGACATTAAAAATGAAAACTTTCGGAGGAGAAACAAGATGGCGGCATAGGGTAGACACCGTAAATGCAGCTGTGAACAACTATTTCAGGAAAACCTCGAAAAGAACACACGGACACCACTCGCACCCACAGGAAGGCTGGCTGAGTGAAAATCCTACAACTAGAGAAGAGTCTGAGACTCAGAGGAGCAATGGAAGCAAAGTACAGAGGTACGGAGGCGCGCGCACGGGGCTCGGGGAAGGGCTGGCGCCGGGGGACGCGGTTCTTTTCCAAAACGGAGAGAGCCACAAGTCCCCAGCGGCTCTGAACTCCAGTTCCAAGCGAGTTTCTAAGGACCCAGACACCCAGAGAAGGGGGACTGACTGGCACCAGGAGGAAATCCAAAACGGGTTTCTCTCAGTGTTGCTTGCAGCAATTA
>PVJC01056036.1:0-10016 GCA_004026665.1 Murina feae
GGGAGCAGGAAAAGGCTGGCCTGACCACGAGGCGGGGTTTTCCCTGCTTTCTGGTGGCTAGAGGAAGATGGGCAGTAGGCAAGCTTGGGAGGCAGGCTGCACCCAGCCCTGGCCACGCTCAAAAAAGAGAACAACATGCAGGGGAGGGCAAGAGTCTGAGAGATCATCATAGAGGGGTGCCTGCTCCAAGCTTCCACAGTGTGCCTGGGGGCAGGCCCCCAGCAGGTAGACACACACAGGAGGACTGCTCCGAGCCTCAGATGCGGCTGGGGGCAGGTCCCCAGTGGTGACACACACACACACACACACACACACAAAAGGTGCCTGGCAGACTGGAGCCATCATAGGACATCCACTGAGGGGTCCCAGACTGTGAGAGGGCACAGGCCGGGCTGAGGGACTCCCTGCACCCTTAGTGCACAAATTTTTGTGCACCGGGCCCCTAGTTTTAAAATATTTTAGAGAATGCATATTGTACATCAGAAAAGATATGCTAGAAAACCTCACTGTAAAAACAGTTGGCATTAAGGCTAGAATTCTGGAAGAGTGGGGAAGGCGAGGGTGTGCTTTGGACTTCATTCAAGGATATTCAATTACAGGAGAAAGAAAAAGACTATTGTCATAGGGAACTACTTTATGGCTTTTCTCTATCAGATTGTTTTAAAGTAGGATTTCCGTGTACTTCTGTAAGAACAGTATACTCATCCTCCTAGTTCTGCATTCCCAGGGGAAGATGGATATCTGAGAGACACTGATTTCAACTTAAGTTTCTCATATAGATCCCAGTAGAGAAGGTTGTCTTCATATATTATAAAGTGTTGGCTTCAGTAATGTAAGAATCTCTTATGTCTACAGATCTTGGTTAAGAGCTTTTGTGCTTAAACTTAAGAGCAGAGGGTAGTGGTAGCCAAGTCGGAGAGAGATGGGAAGTGGCTTATGGCATTGGAATCTATTATCCTAGCAAAGTAAATTCATGTGGCCATGACACTCTGAGTTTTAGACATGAGATTGCCCTCCACCTTATCTCAAAGATAACAGAAATAACGACCTTTAAAGAGGCAGTGGAAAGGAAGTCAGGGGAATGGCAGGTGAGAGGTTCCCCTGGTCTCTCACTTTGAAGTTACAACAATTTGAACAGATATAACTCAATAGATGGTCCCCTGCTAAACACAAGCGCATCTGAGAGATCTGAGCATGGACACCTCTGGAGGTGGGCAGGTTGGAGGGAGCAGCGGGGGAGGGAAAGGAGAGGAGTAGAGACAGGCGCCAGGGACACACACAGCCCTGAACTCACTGCAGGGCTCCAGAGAGGGGGGAGGTCAGGCTGCATCCTGTTTTCGCTGCATCCCAGAGAATCAGAGAGAAACAGTGAGCATCCCTGCCTAAGTGGTCCTTACACACAGGCTCAACCCAATGACCTGGGCACAACTGGAATACATAAATTTCCCCAAGGCTGCCTGGCAGCCCTCATTCCCAGGCAGCAAAACAAAGTCCCGGAGTCTGGCTGCCTCCCGGCTCCCTCCCAGAGCTAGCAGCAGGCCCCCAGAGAAACTGCAGCAGAGTCTGTCATCTACAGAGCACATATCTGCAGCCAGACCACTGGAGAAGCACAGCAGGTTTTCCTGAGTGGTAGGACTACCCTGTGGCTAACCCAGTGACAGGGATAGACATCCAGAGCGGAGACAGCTGAAAGCGGCCCCTCACCATTACTGGGTGAGAACAAAGCCACAAATGCACGAGCTGGCCTCACCCAGATCACCCCGTCTCTCCCAACATGGCTGAGCCGAGCAGGTGGCACCTCAGAACTCTCTAGCAGTATCAGCAGCGAGCTGGTTGCAGGGGACAGCGCTGGGATTTCAAGGGCTTGTAAAGCCACGGCTGCTACGTGCTCCCATCAGGGTTGTGCTAGGAGACCAAGGTGACCTGGTCACAGAGAATGCTTACCTCCCCCATGGCATACCATGCCACCATGCAGAGACCAGACAAGCCAGAGCAGAGAAAGAGAAACAAACAAGTAAATAAACAAAACAAAAACACTTGTGCTTCATCCACTGGAAAACAAAAGACTCCTTGTCAACCTACTAAATAAAATGCCACTTTTAAAAAATAAAATATATGGCAGGCTTTATTGCCATAGAGGTCTAGGCAGGGAAGGAATCCATCAACTATCACGAATAACCAAGGAAACAAGGCAGCTTAAGAAGAAAATGGAAAATCTCCAGAAAATAAACTTAAAGATATGGTGATGTGTAATTTAAATGACAGGAAATTCGAGACCGCAGTTCTGAAGAAATTCAACAAGATGCAATAAAATACAGATAGGCAGGTGAGTGAATTTAGAAACAGAATCAACAATCAAAAGGAATACTTTACCAAAGAGATTGAAGCTTTTGAAAAGAACCAAATAGAAATTCTGCAGATAAAGAACACACTAAAGGAAACAAAGAATGAACTAGTGAATTTAGAAAATACAGATGACCAGATGAAGAAGACAGTTAGTGATACTGAAGATATCTAGAAATCTAGACATGACATTGATGGAAGAATGGACTTGAGAAGAAAATTAAATGAATAAGTAACTCTAGAAGAATTATCTGACTCTATCAGATAGAGCAATATAACAATAATGGTTATATCAGAAGAAGTAGACCAAAGACCTAAATGTAAGACCTGAAACAATCTACTCTAATAAGAGAGTAATATGCAAATTAAACCTCACTCCATTACACATAAGCCACGCCCACCAGCCAAGCCACGCCATCCAGCCAATCAGAGCTACTATATGGAAATTAACCCAGCCAAGATGGGGGCCGGCAGCCATTGAGCTAGACCAAACAGGAGGCTCGATAATGTGAACTACCTGTCTAGGCCGGCTGTGGCCTCCACTCAAGACAACAAAGTTTCAATTACAGAAGATAAATAAACCCCAGATACCTGATTCCAGCCAGCCTTGCTGGGACGTTGGGCCAATGGGAGCTGTGGCCAGCCTGCAAACAGCCATCAGCCTCTCACCCAGGCTGGCCAGGAACCCAGGAGGGTGGGCACCCACCTTGAAGGGGATGTGGCCAGCCTGCAAACAGACATAGCTCCTCACCCAGCCTGCCCAGGCACCCAGCAGGACCCATCACCCTGAAGGGACTGTAGCCTGCCTGCAAACAGCCATCAGCCCCTCACCTAGGCTGGCCAGGCACCCCAGCGGAAACTCTATCCTGATTCGGAACACCCTTCAGGGCATACTAGCCAGCCCCCACCCATGCACCAGGCCTCTATCCTATATAATCCTATACAATATGCAAATTGACCCAACAGCAGAACAACTAGGAATTACTGGTCACTATGACACACACTGACCACCAGGGGACAGATGCTCAATGCAGGAGCTGCCCCTGGTGGTCAGGGCACTCCCACAGGGGGAGCTCTGCTCAGCCACAAGCCAGATGGCTGCCAGTATAGCAGTGGTTGTGGGAGCCTCTCCTGCCTCCTTAGCAGCGCTAAGTATGTCTGACTGCAGCTTAGGCCTGCTCCCTGCTGGCAAGTGGACAGCCCCTGAGGGCTCCCAGGCTGCCAGAGGTATGTCTGACTGCCATCTTAGGCCTCAATCACCCAGGAAGTGGCCCTAAGCCAGCAAGTGGACATCCCTTGAGGGATCCCAGACTGTGAGAGGGCACAGGCCGGGCAGAGGGATCCCCCCTATCCCCGAGTGCACAAATTTGTGTGCACCAGGTCTCTAATCAATTACATAAAAGAAAACATATGTACAAAACATATGGGCCTTGGTCTTAGAGAAGATTTTTACGAATTTGACCCAAAGACAAGAGAAGAGTACAAACGATTGAATGGGACTATATCAAACTAAAAAGCTTCTGCACAGCAAAAGAAACCATCAAGGAAACAAAAAGGGCCCTGATTAGTTTGGCTCAGTGGATAGAGTGTCGGCCTGTGGACTCAGTGGTCCTGGGTTCAATTCCAGTCAAGGGCATGTACCTTAGTTGTGGGCACATCCCCAGTGGGGGGTGTGCAGGAGGCAGGTGATCGATGTTTCTCTCTCATCGATGTTTCTGACTCTCTATACGTCTCCCTTCCTCTCTGTAAAAAATCAATAAAATATATATATTTTTAAAAAGAAACAAAAAGGCAATCAACAGAAATGGGAGAAGATATTTGCAAATGATACCTCTGATGACTGGTTACTCTCCAAAATATATAAAGAGCAGTGCAACATGACAACAACAACAAAAAGCAAACAAACAAACTAACAATACAATAAAAAGTGGCCAGAGGGCTTGAACAGACAAGTCATCAAGAAGACATAAAAATGGCCATCAGCTATAAGAAAAGAGGTCAACTTCAGTACCTATTAGAAAATGCAAATCAGAACTAAAAGAATGGATATTATCAACAAGACACTTAATGACAAGTGTTGGTTTCTAACTCTCTATCCCTCTCCCTTCCTCTCTGTAAAGAAAAAAATCAATAAAAAATATTTTTTTAAAAAATGTTTAATAAAAAACAAGTTAGAGCAAATAATTATGTAATTAAAAGGCTGGAAAAAACAGCAAATATTAAATTTGTTCAAAATGAAAATATTTCTAAAAAGTAAAATAAATAGAATGAAAATGCCATGGGTCATAGCCTAGTTGAGGAGTCCAGAGATGGGGCAAAAATGCACATTCAGCTCTAGTGTGCTTCCTGTGCTCCCAGGATTTCCTCTCACCGGCCTCGCTCCTCTCTTGTCCTTCCAGGTACTGCAGCTCTCCAAGGAAAGGCAGGCCTTTCTGGGAGATTTACCAGTAGAAAGCAGTGATCCAATAAATAATGATCCCAATAGAAGCCTACACATAGAGGAATGCTCAATCTGTTCACTAATGCACACAAACAAGGATGAGCTTTTACTATATTGGACACTTCAGGACCTGTTGTCTTCAGCGGGTATCTGCAGCCGCTGTCACATAATTCTGTTTGCTGACAAGCCAAAGAGAGGGTCTTACGGGCGCTTTAGAGAGGTGATGCCTGCCTCTGCCACGGGAATCATGTGTGCTTAATGCGCGGCAGCAGCAATGGCCAGCCAGGGCACCCAAAGAACTAAGTCAGCAGAAAATTCCAGAACACTGCGGAGAATAACTAACTGTGTGTGTGTGTGGGGGGGACACGGTACCTCCTGAGGCCCCCAATGTCATTTTCAGTGCCATCAGCTTCCTGTGCTGATGGCATGATAGCTGTCAATCAACTCCAATCATTAACAATTTTGATTCAAAACACAGTAGTAGGAAAACATCTCTTGCGCTTGTCCCCTTACAAACTTTCTACAAAACACATGCTGTGGAGCAAGGCGGGGAGGAGTGGCCCATAGTGCCGGGCTCTGAGCACGGCTTGTCCTTGAGAACATCTGTCAGTAATTTTGGGTGGAATGGCTAAGCAGACTATCAGGCTACCAAATTCAACATACGTATCATATTGTTTTCTGTGCTACATACTGTGAATAACGGATATGCAATATACTCATGCTGTTAAATCATTTATGGCCTCTAACTCTAACCCTTATGTGTCTAATGCCATTATTCCCTCTGCCTGTATAGGTGCTGCAATCATGAAGAATCTCCCCATTGAGGTCCTGTGATCTCCTTTCATGAATGCTGATCTGACTTATTTACTACCAAGCATTTGAGGCATGGGCTAGACACCCTAGTCCCTTCCTTAGGGTCAACTCGCTTCCTCCTTAGACACTCACCTCTAAGCCTTGATGTCAGTGAAAAGGAATTATCCATGAAAACCCACACTATTATTTTCCAGAGAATTATCATGATCTTTATACATTTTTTTTCTTTAATACTTTTTTATTGGACATTTGTTTTTTAGAGAGAGAGGGGCAAGGAGAGGGAGAAAGAAATAGAAACATCAATGACGAGAGAGAATCTCATCACTGGGGATCCAGCCTGCAACCAGAGCATGTGCTTTCACAGGAAATGAATCCCACCTCTTGGTGCCTGGACTAATGTTCAGCCATTCTCCAGGGCCTGTGATGTCACCAGCGCCCCTCAGATTTGGGCTGTACACAACCTGCATGCCCAGAACCTGAGACGCTCCATGTAGGAAGGAACAGAGAGGGGCTCACAGACCTCTGAGCCTGAAACCTCAGGACTTAGAGAAGTGTTGCTGTTGGCAGGGACAAGGCTTTGGGAAGAGCTGGTTAGAGGCTGGAGGTAATGGCCTTGTTTCCGATAACTTAGGTGTGAAAAGGAATAGAGTATCAGCGAGGCATGCCCAGTATAGTGAATAGAGGTCAAGACACATGTCAGGATAAGAGTGAAGATTTGGAGCATGTCTGCATTAGGTTATATTTAAAGCAAAGGGAGCAGCAGAAGAATTAGCTCAAAATAGAAATTACAGACCAAGAAAATCCTTGCTAAGCCTGTTTTATTAAACTCAGAGGGAATAACAAGCCTTAGGGGAAGGTTCTGCATAAAGTTGTACTCTACTGCAGTGGACAAATCTGGGGAGGGCCAGTATTAGCTTCATCGCCATAGACTCCCCAAAGCTGGCGGTGAAGTGTCTGGACAGGAGAGGCCCTCTTTCTAAGCCACAGGACGGACCAACAGACTAGCAGTTATGCAACTGTAAAGCCTCACCCAGCCACATTGACTTCAGTTTTCAAAATTGTCCTTGACTCCATTCTCAGATATATTTAAAGTAAAACTCTGATTAGACCCCACTCCAGGAGAGATTTTAAAAACTCTTCAGGAGATTTCTGTAAGCTGAACAATAGCCAGCCTCTTTAAGCTGGCATTCACAATGCTCCACAGTAATGTCCTTTAAGAAGAATACCTTCCAGCCCAAACAAACATTTTATTCTTCATAGATATATTACTTTCCCAATTCTCTAATGTTTCCATTCTCTAGCAGAGTGAATTATTATAATAATTTTACCAATGAATGCACTGAAGTTTAAGTTAAATACTATGTTCAATATATAAATTTTAAGTTCATGCTCTTTGTCACTATTAAAGAACATTTATTAAGTCAAATAAATTAGAGACTTTATAGAAATTTGTGCACTCGGGAGGGGGGTGGCCCTCAGCCTGGCCTGCACCCTCTCATACTCCAGGAGCCCCTAGGGGATGTCTGACTGATGGCTTAGGCCTATGGGGAATAGGCATAAGCTGGCAGTGGGACATCCTTAGTGCTGTCACAAAAGCAGGAGAGGCTCCCACCCCCACTGTTGTGCTTGCCAGCTGTGAGCCCAGTTTCTGGCTGAGAGGCACTCCCCCTGTGGGAGTGCACTGACCACCAGGGGGCAGCTCCTGCATTGAGCATCTGCCCTTTAGTGGTCAGTGTGTGTCATGACAATGGATGGTTCCACTGTTCAGTCAATTTGCATATTAGCCTTTTATCATATAGAATTTGATTTCATTAACTACAATATGATGTTTATTTGTTGAATTGGTTGTTTGATAAAAGCTAACATATTTAAAATTTGACAAATATGTTTAACTACTAAATATCTAAATATGATGATGATGATGATTCAGTTGTCAGCTTATTCTGAAATAAGTCTCTGGATTATGAAAATGAAACAATCCATAGTATTGTAATTGCACAGAGAATCACATAATGTAACAAGATATAAAATGATGAGTATTTATGGAAATATTTTTCTTCCCTGCTCATGCTGATGGGTCAATGATTGCTTCTAGCAAGCAGAGTCAAGATCACTTCTGTTAAAATTAACCGAAATGGAGCAACATGAACTCTTATTCATTGTTGATGGGAAAGCAAGACAGTACAGCCAGGTTCTCACAAAGTTTACCATCATTGTACCATATGATCCACACATGTGCTCCTAGGTATTTACCCAAATGAGTTAACCAACTTATGTCCATATAAAAACCTTTACACAAGTGTTCATAGCAACTTTCTTCATAATTGCCAAAACTTAGAAAGGAGCTAGATAGGTGAGTGGATAAATAGACTGTGGTACATCAGACAATAGAATATTCTTCAGTGATCAACAGAAATGAGCTATCAAATCATGAAAAGACGTTAAGAAGGCTCACCTGTATACTGTTAAGTAAAATAAGTTAGTCTGAAATTCTACATTCTATATGGTTCCGACTATAATACATTCGGGAAAAGGCAAAACTATAAAGAGTGAAAAGGTCAGGAGTTGCCAGGAATTGGGAGGGGAATGGTGGAGCACAAGGGATTTTTAGGGCAGTAAAATGATTCTGCATGATGCTGAAATGATAGATATATGACATTTTGCATTTGGAAAAACCCACAGGACTTCACAACACAGTTAGTGAACCCTGATGTAAACTATAGACTTTTGCCAACAATCATCTATCAAATTTGTTCATCAGTTGGTAGTAAATGCACCAGCATGTCAATGGAAGATATTAATAGACGAAACTGCGACAGAGGGAGAAAGAGGAAGTATATGGGAATTCTGCATTTTCTGTTCCTTTTTTTCTGTAAATCTAAAACTGCTCTAAAAAATAAAGTCTAGTAACTTTAAAAAATTCAATATTCAAATCAATGCATATGTAACATAAGAAATATATATTTGGCCTCTACTCCCAGGTTCTGGCACAGGGGATTTTTAGGGCAGTAAAATGATTCTGCATGATGCTAAAATTATAGCTATGTGACATTTATATCTAAAACCTTGGTAACTTTCTGAGTGATAGGGGTAAGAGAGTATCTTTTGTTATCTATACTAATAAAAGGGTAATATGCTAATTAGACAAGACATCTTCTGGACAACTGTCTAGATGTTCTTCCAGGCAAAGCCACGGTGGTGGGGCTGAGGCAGAGGCAGTTAGGGGTGATCAGACCAGCAGGGGTATCAGGCCAGTAGGGGAGACCAGTTAGGACAATCAGGCCAGCAGTAGAGAGTAGTTAGGGGGATCAGGCCAGGAGGCAGAGTTGTTAGGGTAATCAGGCAGGCAGGCAGGCAGGTGAGCAGTTAGTTAGGAGCCAGTGGTCCCAGGTTGCCAGAGGGATGTCTGACTGTTGGGCCTGAACCAGCACTCAGACATCCCCTGAGGGGTCCCAGATTGGAGAGGGTGCAGGCCAGACTGAGGGATACCCCCTCCCCAAGCACGAGTTTCGTGCACCGGGCCTCTTATTCATAATAAGCCCCTCTCAACCACACCTGAGTGTATGCTAATGAGATGATCCTTGGAGCATTGGGGGTGGCCAGAGGAAGAACCCACCTGATTAGAGGGTGGCAGTGTCATTCCCCTCCCCTGCCCAACTCTTGGGAGGGAAGAAGGGCTGTATGGAATTAACCATTGATGGCCAATGATCTAATCAGTAGTGCTTATGTGAAAATTCCATATAAAACATCAAACAATGGAGTTGAGAGAACTCTGGGTTGGAAAACACATGAAGATGCCTTGGGAGGGAGTGAGAGCTCCACAGCCCCACCCCAGATTTGCCTCAGCATTGGTACCATTTTAGACCACACTGAGCTCTTTTCCTCTTCATGTCTTATGTTTGATGGCAAACAGCTTTAGAAAATCTAAACTAATAAAAGCGAAATATTAAAATTAACCGTTTCTCCGAGACAGGGCAAGCCACGCCCACCAGCCAATCAGAGCGGCTGTATGCAAATTAGCCCAGCCAACATGGTGGCCGCCACTCCCGGACCTGAGTAAACAGCCCTTTCCATTGCGGCAGCAGCGAAAGTGAAGCTGAGCCCTTCAGCTCAGCTCCGATTAAACTGCCTCTAGCGAAACACAGCTTTTTGAAACATTGTAACAATCATAGAATCCTCCGGAGCTGAAGGAAAGAGCAGCTCCAGCCTAACCAGAAAAAGTAACAATTGTTTCATTATAGACGCTGCGAGGTGAAGCAGAAGAGGCTTCGTTAGTAGTTAGAAGGCCGCCTTAAAGGAACAGTGTATCAATTACAGTGTATCAAGGAACAGTATCAATTATAGGAGAAAAAACTCCGGAAATCTGCGTCCAGCCAGCCTTGCTGGGACGTTGGGCAATGGGAGCTGTGGGCAGCCTGAA
>PVJC01056037.1:0-10059 GCA_004026665.1 Murina feae
GTTACGGGCTTGGTTCCCAGTAAGGGGGGGTCGTGCAGGAGGCAGCCAATAGGTGATTCTCTCTGATCATTGGTGTTTCTATCTGTCTCTCCCTTCTCTCTAAAATCAATAAAAAATATATGTATATTTTTAAAAAGTAACAATGTATTCTTTAGCCAGTGTAATTGGGTCTTCTTGTTTACAAAATTATCTTCTAAAACATGCTTTGAAATTTTTCTGATTTTGAAAAATGGATTCTCATTTGATGCTCTGAAACTGGAGATTTAGACTTCAAATGGCTCCAAAGAACTAAAATCTTGATGGCAAGGATTTTTTAGCCTATGTGCAATGGCCAGAACTAGGCACAGATGACCTTTTTGTAGGCACTCAGGGCTTTTGGAATGAAAGATCTTGTGTTTAGGAATGTAGAAAAAAACAACACACAAATAAGTGGAAATTGGCACTGTTTTGTAAACAAGGGGATATGATGAATAAAACTGGCAATACAGGGTTTAAATAAAGTGATAGAAGTCTCAGCACATTTTGTAAATTCCTATCTTGAATTGTGTATGTGGGTATAAATATGAAGCTAAGTCTCTGGTTTTCACTCCTTTCCAAAAATCTTACTATCAGATGTCCAAGTTCATTGTAATATGGCATCTTATCTAAAATGATCTCTCCAAGGTAAAAGACCTATATACGAAAAACTACAAGACACTGAAAAAAGATAGAGGAAGACATAAACAGATGGAAGATCATACCATGTCTATGGATTGGCAGAATCAACATCATCAAAATGTCCATACTACCCAAAGCAATCTATAGATTCAATGCACTCCCCATTAAAATACCAATAGCATATTTCACAGACCTAAAATGAACTTTCCAAAAATTCATCTGGAATAAAAAAAGACCCCAAATAGCTGCAGCGATCCTGAGAAAGAAGAACAAAGTAGGAGGGATCTCAATACCAGATATCAAGCTGTATTACAAAGCCACTGTTATCAAAACTGCTGGATACTGGCACAAGAACCATATAGATCAATGGAATAGAATAGAGAACCCAGAAATTGACCCAAACTACTATGCCCAATTAATATTCGACAAAGGAAGCAAGAACATACAATGAAGTCAAGACAGTCTCTTCAAAAAACGGTGTTAGGAAAATTGGACAGATACATGCAAAAAAATGAAATTAGACCACCAACTTACACCATACACAAAAATAAATTCAAAATGGTTAAAGGACTTAAATACAAGACGGGAAACCATAAAAATACTAGAGGAATCCACAGCCAGCAAAATCTCAGATATATGCTGAAGGAATTTCTTCACTGACACAGCTCCTAGGGCAATGGAAACTAAAGAGAAAATAAACAAATGGGACTACATCAAAATAAAAAGCTTCTGCACAGCAAAAGAAACCACCAACAAAACAACAAGAAAGCCCATTGTATGGGAGGACATATTTGCCAATGTTATCACAGAAAAGGGTTTAATCTCCAACATTTACAGAGAATTCATACAACTTAACAAAAGGAAGATAAACAAACCAATCAAAAAATGGGCAATGGACTTAAATAGATACTTTTCAAAAGAAGACAGGAAACAGGCCAAGAGACACATGAAAATATGCTCAAAGTCACTGATCATCCGAGATGCAAATTATAACAATGCAGTATCACCTCACACCTTTCAAAATGGCTATCATCAACAAATCAACAAACGACAAGTGATAGTGAGGATGTGGAGAAAAAGGAACCCTCATGCAGTGATGGTGGAATGCAGACTGGTGCAGTCACTCTGGAGAACAGTATGGAGTTTCCTCAGAAAAATAAAAATGGAATTCCCATTTGACCCAGTGATCCCACTTCCAGGAATATATATCCCGAGAAGCTAGAAACACCAATCAGAAAGGATATATGCATCCCTATGTTCATAGCAGCACAATTCACCATAGGTAAGATTTGGAAACAGCCTAAGTGCCCATGAGCAGGTGAGTAAATTAAAAAACTGTGGTACATCTACACAATGAAATCCTACACTGCGGTAAAAAAGGAATTCTTACCATTTGCAACAGCACGGATGGAACTAGAGAGCATTATACTAAATGAAATAAGCCAATCAAAAAGAAAAATACCACATGACATCACTCATTTATGGATTACAATGAACAACATAAACTGATGGGGAAAAAAAACCAAACAGATCCAGAGACAGAGAAGCATCGATCAGACAGTCAAACCTCAGAGGTAAGGTATAGGGGCCTGGGAGTAAGGGGGGGAGATCAACTAAAGGACTTGTATGCATGCATATAACCATAATCAATGGACACAGACACCAGGGGGTGAGGGCATGAGGAGAGGGGGATGGGGGATATGGGGGGGGGGATGAGGACGTATGTAATACCTTAATCAATAAAGAAATAAAATAAAATAAAATAACCTCCCCAAATGTGTAATAATAATATCCAAACCCACTGATTGACCCTAACATCACAGAGAATTCCAGGAAGAAGGGTTGAAAGTCTAAAATTGGGAGTCATCAAAATTGGGAGGTCATGAGTCTGGATGAATTATTTTCATGGGACTCAATGTTTAGGCATAGTATGATTTGGCTTACTACCCAGACAAGCAATATTCTCTTTTCTTGTGCCTTCACCAGGCTTTACTTTGCGTAAAATGATCATCCCATTGTTCAATAACTAGACCTAATTATAACATTTCCTCGATTCTGACTTGTGTTTTTTATTTTTGTAAGAGAACATTTATTGGGTAAATTAGAGGTAGGGAAAGTAATTCCTCAAAGAAATGGGCTTAGGAAACAAGTTATGGAAGTAAATGAAGAGTCGTTGGAGTTTGGGAGTGAGGAAGCTAAAGGGAAACGGGGAAGAGAGGAGGAGGGTGAGGTGGAAAGGACGGGAAAGGCACCACGTGCTTCGGAGAGGGGGAGCGCTAACTCGTGCTTTTTAATATCAGTTTCTAGTTTTGCTAACAGTTTAAAATCAAAGCCTTTTTCCCTTTTCTCTCCTCTCCCCCACCATAAAAAAAATTATTACATCAATGGCCCATATTACAATTGAAAAATAAATTCACTAACTACAGGTGATTTTGGCTGCAGGTGAAACGTTCAGCTCTGCAGCCTAAAACTTCCCCCATAAAGTGCTTTCTCGGGTAGCACGCTACTGGTTGTCACAAGTTTGTGGGAGTAATGGGGGAGTGGGAGTGGGGGTGAAGGCTACCCGCCTCCTCTTTCTCCTTCAGAAAAAGGGTTAGGCAGAAGGAGCCTCTGGCGGCTTGTCTGAAGTCTGCAGCGCAATCACAAACCACGCAGAGCCTGCACTTCATCTTCGTGCACCTGATCCCAAACTGGGCTCTCAACCTGCCAAGATTTGAGATGTGCCCTCTTCAACCTGACCCGTAGCAGAGTAGAGACCCCCCCACCCCCCCACCACCACCCCACCCCATGAGTGGCTCGGGCCTCACCCTAAATCCCCAAAGTCAGTCCCCAGAGCACATTCTTGCCCCAACCGCCTGCCTCTCTGGCTCTGATCGCTTACGGGAAGTTCGCATCCACTCGAGCAGCGCTGGGAGGTCTGCCGGAGCCACGGTGCGAAGTAGCTGCAGTATTGCTTGCCGCGCTGAGCTTAATTCCATGTTGCAGCGGCAAACAGCGCGGGGACGGTGCGCACCGCGCACGCGCAAGCAGCGACCCGCAGGGACAACCGACCCGCCTTCCGGGGCTGCGAAAGCCCTAAGCCCCGCCCCCTTCTTGGAGTTCTCCGAAGCGCGAGGGATTCCTATCCTTAGCTCTCACCATTCCCCTTAAATAGTATCGCTCCGCTTAGTCCCTTTTTCTTAAGGCGGCTCCTCGAGGCCGGACTTCTTCCCTGAGGTCGCCTCCTAGTTTGACGACTTTGCTGCCGCGGTTGTTCAGCGATAGAGAACGAATGTCTAAAGTCGGTGGGAGTAAAGGAACATCTCCACACAGCCTTTCAACGCAGTGAAGGAACGCAGCGGATGCCCCGGAAGCGGAAGTGCATTCTCCTCTTGAAAGGCTGGACTACGCCGAGTGGTGACGTTTCCTCATTGGGCGGAAGGTTCGGTGGCAGTCGTCGGACTTCCAGCTGGTGGGAGTTGGCGTCGCAGTGCTGGGCTCCGGGACTGGCGTTTGTAGAGTTTGGAAAGTCGGTCTGTGGCGTCGTACCGACCTGTCTGATCCCTGCTTTCTTCTGATTAATCCCACGGCGTGGGGCCTCGCGAAGGAGTTCCCGGCCCCTTTGGGCCACGGCCGTAGAGGTGCCTTTTGAGGTAAGCGTCTGCTTTTTCCCGCCCCAGACTGGCAGCTGGCGGCAGCCCCAACCTGCTCAGGGGGCGAGAGACTCCGGAGAGAGTCCACTCGCCTGGCCACCTGCTGTCATCACCGATGCCGAGGTGCTTTGGCCCCTTGTCACCTCGTTCCGCCCATCAGAAGTTTTATTCAGAGATAAGCTGTGACCCTTTTAAGTTGACTTCGGATCTACTCGAGCCAAATTACATGTGTAGGCAACTGCAGGCCGGACTCCCCGATTTGCTCTCCTGATCAAGAATTTGGTTATGACTGCTTCCCCGACAGCCTTTTGACGTGTCCCAAATTTTATATTTTCATGTCTTGTGCTTAACACATTGGCCTGCATACAGCAGGCGTTCAGTAAGTGAATACTGAATATCAGTTCAATGTCATTGATGACTTCAGAGGTCCTGATGGCCCTCGGCAGCATTTAACACTTATGACACATCCATTTCTTGAAACTGTTTCTCCTGTTGGCTTTCTGGATGCTGTTCTCACCCACTTTGTTTTCACATGCTTAAGTCAACAAAACGTTTACCCATTGTTAGCTATCGGGGTACAGCAAGGAGTGACACAAACCCTATCGTTGAAGAGCTAGCAGTGCAATAAAGGAGAAGCATGCAAATATATTCTATACCTAGATGAGCAGTGAGAACGTCTAGGAAGGTATAAGAGCCAGGAGAGCTGTGGGAATACCGATGAGAGGTGCAGTGATTTGTGGTCCCAACTGAGCAAATTCCATCTCGCCTCAGTTTCCTCATTACCTCCTGAGTTTGCTAAGAGGATGTTGATAGTGGAGGAGGTTATTATGTTTATGTGGGGCCAAGGGGGTTATATGGAAGTTCTCTATACTTTCTGCTCAGTTTTGCTGCGAACCTAAAACCGCTCTAAAAGCAAAGTCTGCTGATTAAGATTGAAGGATTAGTAACACGTTTGGTGCCGTGCCTACAACAGGATAGCAGTGATGGTCCCAAAGGGGAGGGGAAATATTTCCCTGAAACCTCTGTCCCTTGATTTTTTTTATGCGGACAGTATTTTCTGACTTAACGTCGTACTATGCAGAAGCACCTGCAAGCCCTCCTTCCGACAGACTACTTCCCTAACTCCAGCTCTCTGGAAATTCTGGACCTGCCACTAAGTGAGATAACCATAAATAGTAGCTTTTTTATTTTTTAAATTGACACCTTTCTGTATGCTTTTGGGAAATGGAGCTAGTAAAAAGCTTCTATCCCTTTGATTATTCTCAGTCTCAGTTGACTCCCTCCTTTTAGTTGGCCCTTCGCTATGGCTATAAGCCAGTCTTCCACAAATTCTCCTGGAGAGTTCTCATCTGTATCCATGGTGTCCGTGGCATTATTCTTGTATGCCAACCGTTTCCAAATATTTTCTCTAGTTTCTATCTCTGAGTGATATAGTTCTTTGGTTCTGCAAATAGTCTAGGTCCAAACCCAAATTCCTTACCTCCACCTTTCTCCCCCCGCCCCCCCGCTTTTTAAAAATCATTGCCTATATCTTAGATACAAAGGTGTATAAAAGCAGTATCCCTAGTGAGTTTTTGACCCTTTTTTCCTAGTTGAATTTTGTATGTTATTTGTATGTTCAGTTAAAAAAAGGATAATAAAGTCAACATCTATGTATTTAATATCCAACTTAAGTAGTAAAACATTACAAATAACCTTTAATCTCCTTGAACCTTTTTTCTAGTAACTATTTCAAAACAGCTTCTTTTTTTTCCTTTTTCCTTCCATATATTGGTTAATGGCATCACTAGCCATCTGGTTCTTTTGTTTTTTTAAAAATATATCTTACTGATTTTTTTACAGAGAGGAAGGGAGAAGGATAGAGAGTTAGAAACATGGATGAGAGAGAAACATCGATCAGCTGCCTCCTGCACACCCCCCACTGGGAAGGTGCCCACAAACAAGGTATGTGCCCTTGACTGGAATCGAACCTGGGACCCTCAGCCCGCAGGCCGATGCTCTATCCACTGAGCCAAACTGGTTAGGGCCATCTGGTTTTTTTAACTGGAGAACTTACATCATTTTTGCCTTATGTTTCTTTCTCATTCTCCACAACTACTTGGTTATTAGGTCCTATAGATTCTGCTTTATGAGTTGAGTCTTGACTCCAGGCCCTTCATTCCATTTTACTTTCTGCTTCCTTAGTTCAAGTATGTACTCTCCTTGCTCTCAAGTTTTTCTCACTCTAATGTGCTTGCTACATTGTTTATAATTTTTAAAACAGAGCAAATTTTTCATTCTCTGGTTTCCTTCGAGTAGTATTGATTCATACAGTGATCATTAACCTTGGCTGCACATCCGTATAACCAGTGTAGTTTTTCAAAATATAGATGCCTTGATTTGGTCTTCTAATAAACAATTTAGATGAGACTACTTCCTAGAAACCTTCTGAAGTTACTATCCTTGGAGATTATGATAGTGTTTCATTTTTAGCTGGTATTACCTAAATATTATTGAAATAACCCATTGCTTATCCTTCCTCCTCCATATGTTCTTTTCAGCTTCAAGGCAAACTATTTCCAAGGTACTCCTTTAACTTTCCTTGCTTTAATTTTTTTTCTTGCTAACAGTTTACATAAAGATTGTTTAAATGATTGACCTGACAGCCAGAAGTATCTTAAAGAAATGATTCCCAGTGTTTTTGAGTTATTACCCTTTTTTGCTAATTGAATTTTTTATATACCTTTCCTGCTGTTAAAGTGTTGCAGTGATTTTATTTTTAATATTAAAATGAGTTTTAAAATCTGAAAATTTTAATGAAGAAAGAATTTTCTGAAACTTTTTGACATAAATGAATATAACTTTTGGTGCAAAATTAAGACCATTCCTCATTTCTATGTCCCTCTTCACTCTCCCCACGTCATCACACCAGTGAAGTCATTGGTGGTGTGATATATACTAGTAACTTATCTTTTGAAGTTAACAGAAAAGTCTTATCTGTTAAGTTGATGTAATTTGTTGACTTGGAGTTAGAACTTTTCTCCTGCTTAAACAATTCCTCAAGGTGTTTAATGAATGAATAACTAAATGAATACAAGTGACAACTCTATCAGAACCCCTATTATAATATAATATCATTCTGTTCTCACAAGAAGCACTTTGAAAAATAATTGATTTTTTTCCTTGACATAAAAATAATACCTAGTCATTGCCAAAAATTTGGAAATTACAAAAAGATATAAATAAAAAAATAAAATTGCTAGTATTTACCATTCGGAGATGACACATACCATTTTCTAAAAGTTTTACTGAAATAAAATTTGTAAGATTTATAAAACTTTAGTTTACCTAAAGTATACAATTCAGTGGTTTTTATTTATTTACAGAGTTGTGCAACTATCACCACAATCAATTTTAGAACCTTTTTATTACTCCATGCAGAAACGCCATCACCATTAATAGTCACTCATTTCCCCCATTCTCCCAAGCCTAAGCGACTATTAATCCACTTTCTGTCACTTTAGATTTGCTTCTTCTGTACATTTTATAGAAATGGAATCATATAAAATGTGCTTTTATTTGTCACTGTTGTTTCTTCATTTAGTATAATGTTTTCAAGATTCATCTATATTGTAGCATGTATCAGTACTTCATATATTATCAAACTAGAGACCAGGTGCATGAAATTCATGCATGGGGGTGGGAAAGGAGGTCCCTCATCCTGGCCTGCATCCTCTCGCAATCCAGGACCCCACGGGCCTAAACCAGCAGTCGGACATCCCTCTCGCAATCCAGGACACTGCATGCACCAGCGACCATACTTTTTATACCCGTGAAAGGCATCATGCTGTTGTATGGGCAGGTACATTTTTTTGCCCTGATTATAAAAAAAAAGTACATAACATGATTCTTCATAGGCATTTTCCCCATCTTATGGGTGGAAAAACTGAAACAGAAAAGTTAAGTAATTGGCTTTGTCACACAGTTGCAAGTGTTAGAATCAGGGTTCACCACAAAATGTGCAAGCCAGAGTCCATGTATATCATTGCTAAATCATCCTGTTTTTTCAATGTTAGAGTATCCTTGCCAGGTTTTAATTTTTAAATCTAGGAGACTACTTCCAATATATAGGGTAGGGTCCCTAGGCCTGGCCAGTGATCAGGGCCATCTGTGAAGCGACCAGTGGGCAGGGCAATCAGGGGGAACCCATCTTGGCTGCCTCCCACCGCCACCAGTCGCTTCCCTCCGTGGGGTGACCAGCAGGCAGGCTAATCGGGGATCCTGGCTGGCACCCGACTTGGCTGGCCGTCTGTTGCTGCCTAGTGGCCAGCCCATCCCCTGATCGCTGCTGTCCATTGTCTCCCTCTCCGGGGGCAGATGTGTCATAGGACCAGTCATTTCACTGGTCATTCCGCTGGTTGGTTGATTTGCATAGTAGGGTTTTATTGTTTAGGACTAGAGGCGTGGGGTGTTGAGGGCCAATTGGGGGTGGGGCTAGCTGGGGAGAGGGGCTGAAGGTGGTTGGCTAGCTGGCTCCACCCCCAATCGGGGTGTTGGGGGCCAGTTGAGGGTGGGGCTGGCCAGGCAAGGGGCCAGAGGGACCAATCAGGCCAAGATCAGGCTGGTTGACTGCCACAGTGTATGTCATAGCCACCAGTCATTCTGGTCATTCTGCCGTTCTGGTCGCTGGGATTCTATATTTATAGAATAACTAGGGGCCCAGTGCACAAAAATTAGTGCACTTGGGGAGGGGCGTCCCTCAGCCCGGCCTGTGCCCTCTCGAAGTCTGGGATCTCTTGGGGGATGTCCACTTGCTGGCGTGCCTAGCCAGCCTGGGTAAGGGGCTGATGGCTGTTTGCAGGCTGGCCAAGCCCCCCAGTGGGGACCCTCACCCCATGGGGTGTGGTCAGCCTGGGTGAGGGGCTGAGGGCCGCTTTTAGCCTAGCCACACCCCTTCAGGGTTCGGGTCCCTGCTGGAGTGCCTGGCCAACCTGGGTGAGGGGCTGAGGGCCGTTTCAGGCTGGCCACAGCCCCTTCAGGGTTCGGGTCCCTACTGGGTTGCCTAGCGAGCCTGGGTGAGGGGCTGAGGGCCATTTCAGGCTGGCCACAGCCCCTTCAGGGTTTGGGTCCCTACTGGGGTGCCTGGCCAGCCTGGGTGAGGGACTGAAGGCTATTTGTAGGCTGGCCACAGCTCCTATTGACCCAAGCTCCCAGCGAGGCTGGCTGGAAGCAGGTTTCTGGGGTTTAGTTATCTTCTGTAATTGAAACTTTGTTGCCTTGAGCAGAGGCCACAGCCTGCCTATGCAGGCAATGAAGCCTCCTGTTTGCTTCAGCTCCGTGGCTTCTATAATTGAAACTTTGTTGCCTTGAGCGGAGGCCACAGCCGGCCTAGGCAGGCAGTTTCCTCCATCACTGGTCTCCTGTTTGCTCTAGTTCTGTGGCTGCTGGCTTCCATCTTGGCTGGGTTAATTTACATATTGTCGCTCTGTTTGGCTGGTGGGCATGGCTTGGCTGATGGACATGGCTTGGCTGGTGGGCATGGCTTAGGTATATCGGAGTGAGGGTTAATTTACATATTACTCTTTTATTAGATTAGATACTCCATTTTATGGATAATACCACATTTTATTTATCCACTCATTGGTTGAGGGATTTTTGGCTAGCATAAATAATGCTGCTAATGACCATTCATATACAAATTTTTGTGTGGATGTGTATCTTACTTTCCCTTAAATGTACTTAGAAGTAGAATTACTGGGTCATATAGTAACTCCATGTTTAACATTTTGAC